>JAODAL010021453.1:0-67043 GCA_025379985.1 Phyllomedusa bahiana | reverse complement strand
AGTAAAGAAAATAGACCACAGTCGCCATTTTCAAATGCAAAAATCACACAATGAAATCAAATATCCTACTAGAGATACATTATTGATTAAAAAGAAAATATGTGAATTACCACTACCCCAAATGCATCAGCTGAGTAATTCAGATGCTCAGGTCACCTGTCTAAGTAAGAGAAATTAGAGCCTAGCAGTTAGGGTGGATTCACATGTTCAGTTTTCTAGATGCAGTTTCTGAAGCCAACCAGGAATGGATGATAACTGAAGGATACAACTTAAAGGGAACCTGTCACATAGGTTGTGCCCCCTTGCTGAGGGCAGCACAAGCTAGTGTCAGACCTGCTGTTTCCAGCGTTGTGCCCCTTATTCTGTAAGATGCCGCAGTTTTAGAGCATTTACCCCTAAAATCTTATTCATGAGCAGGTGTTAGCTCCGCCCACCAAAGGCTAGCACCGCCCACTGACAGTTATTCACATGTTTCTACCTATTCAAAGTAATAGGTTTGTCAGTTGAGGTGAGCGGGACTAGCCTCCGATTGGCCGGGTTTGAAAAAAACTGACACTCTGAAGGACTTTTAGAATGACTCTTCTGGCTGAAAACTGCAGATTTGAGCATTAAATACATGAAAACTATAGCATCTTACAAAATAAGGGACACAGCACTGCAAACAGCATGCCTGACACTACCTTGTTCTGTCCTCAGCCAAGGGGGAAAAAACTATGTGACAGGTTCTCTTTAAGAAAAGACTGAGGCTCTTCTTTGTTTTAAATTCATTCATTGTTTCGGCTTCTAAACAGCTGAGCATTTGAACTCACTGGTAAGATCGCAAAGTTAACACACCAGCTAATTGACAGATGTATAAGTGAAAAACACAATAAGGCCATACTTACAGCTCAATGGCTGGACTAAAGACTGAACCCAATAGAAGGCAACACAAGACCCTGTGCTGCTTGGGAAAGATAAACAGGTGCAGGTAACTGATTAGCAGTAGTTCACACACCCCTCCACTAGGGCACTAAGGGGACAATTAGATAATAAAAAAACTGCACATTGAATTGATGCCTGTTCACACCAGTATGCAGGAAAGCCAGAATATAATACATGGGGAGATTGCACAAATGCAAAAATGCTATTAAGACAACCACTTGTACACATTCTATGTATGGGGGGAACCTTGACAAGTTTTGCAGGCTTGTGAATTTATAGTGGCCACTGTATCAACTAATACCTCATATTTGATATTTTTCCAGTACGTTATTTTTTTGCCCCAAAGTACTGGGGGAACAGAGGGTGTCGTAATTTTTGTTGGACACCTAAAAATCGGGGGCCCCGCCAATCAATAAAGAGTGCACCACTCGTATTACATAAAGGGCACCCTTTTTGTAACACTTACTTATGAATTTATAATACCAGCAACCACCCCCCTCATACATAAACACGTTGTGTTTGTTTTATGGGTATTTTTGCATTTATCCATCTCCCCAGTATTAATTTTGGGTTTTGGGCATACTGGTGTGAACAATAAAAATTCAATGACAGTTTTTTTTTTTTTTCAATTGTCCCCCTAGTGGAGGGGTGTGTGAGCGATTGCTAAACAATTCCCTTTTACCTTTTTTATCTTTCCCAAGACACAGGGGGATGAGGTCAAGCTAACTTCCAAAAATTTCACCTCTTTTTGCAGACCACATCAGTTGTAAGAACGATTTAAGCCCTTTTATGGTCTTTTACTTAAAAAATACTTTTTCATTAAGACAAACCCAAAAAAGGGTCTAAAACCACTGTTAATTAACCACTTTCCACAGAACAGTGATACTGTTTTAGACTAGACTCCAAACCCGGACCAGAATGATTGGTAGGAAGAGGTAAAGAGACCATCTATGATGCCACCTATCCCCTTTCGGGGAAAGTGCTCATGGGAAGCCCACTCCAATATGGAAATGTTATTTGTTTACAGTTGGCTCTTGCTTTCAGCAGCTGGGAATGGAGATAACTTTGATTCTGGCCATCAAACAACTTAGATGCCGCGGTCAGCACAACTGCGACATTTAGGCAGTTATAAATAGACATAAAATTGAAGTTTGTTCACCATCTCTCCACAGCATGCTGTATGATAGTCCTCTGCAGGGAAGCTGATCACTCGGCCACAGGTGCAGATCGAGGCACAAAATAGAAACAGATTCTTCCAGCACTCGAAAGATGTTTAAAAAGTGAAAACATTTTAATTATCCCATATTACAAAGGCATAAAAATCGAAGTTACCATCACAAATTTTCAGGTTGATTTTTTTTCGGTCAATCTTGTGACCCTTAATCCTGACGTTATGATTAGGGGCCACAATATTGACCTGAAACGCATCAACCATGTTTGTTCTGTGATGGTTATTTCGGTTTTCAGATCTTTGAGATAATTAAATTTTTTTTCACTTTTTAAACATATCTTTTGAGTGCTGGTAGAATCTGTTTCTATTTTTGTATCTAGGCAGTTATGCATGAGGGGAAAACCCCCTTCTATCTCCCGATTGTCTCTCCTGTATTGCAATCACAGGATTCTGAATGGTAGTCAAAGCAGCAGGGAGCCTAATGGAGACTGGCCTGCCATTTACTGCCTCTAATAAACCCTGTCTAGGAGAGCTGTAATTGCACAGTATTCTGAAATTAATTAGTTCCCTTGTGGGAGTTAAGTACTGTAGGGGTCCTAAAATTACAAGTAATAAAAAAAATTAAAATATCGTTTTAAAATATATAAAAATTAAAAGTTCCCTTTTCCCATTTTACAACCAAAAAAGCAACACAATATAAAAATTAACAGTCACTTAGAGCACTGCAGCAACAAAAGTTTGTGCTTCCAATATATGACTTCCGGCACAGTTAATGGCATAAAAAGCTAGATTGACCGCTCACCAAGGGGCACTTTTCATCCCCCTGTACCGGTCTACCCTTAAAACCAAGGACCGCACCTAAATTCAATGTTTTCGTCTTCATGGTGTTCCTGATTAAGTTATTTCGGATCGTGGGGTGCAGTTTTCATCAAAATTTTGGTGGAGTTTTTGCTCAGCGCTTGACATTGATATTAATCTATCAACCTCCTTTCACCCACAATCTAACGGACAGACTGAACGCACAAATCAGACCCTGGAACAGTTCCTGCGATGCTATATTTGTCACTTACAAGATGACTGGGTTGATCTGCTTCCTGTGGCTGAATTTTCGTACAGTAATTCCCAAAATGCCTCCACCAAATAAACTCCTTTCTTTGCAAATTTGGGGTACCATCCAAATATTCTTCCTTAATTCCCTGCTGTTCCACATATTCCAGCTGCTGCGGAAAGGATCTCTACATTACAGCAAAATTTACAGCTACTAAAGGAAACACTAGAGAGGGCTCAAGAAAATTACAAGAAGATGGCAGATAAACGTCGTAGGCCAGCACCAACTTTTAAGGTGGGGGATAAAGTATGGCTTTCTACCAGAAATTTGAAACTGAGAGTCCCTTCACCAAAACTGGGACAGAAGTTTGTTGGGCCGTATAAGATCATCAAAATAATCAGTCCAGTAGCTGTTCGGCTCAAACTCCCATCATCTATGAAGATCCATCCTGTTTTTCATGTGTCTCTGCTAAAACCTGCCATGCCCAATCCCTTTCCGGGATGTGTTTCTGCTCCTCCTGATGCAGTGGAGATTGATGGGCAAGAACAGTTTGTTGTGGAGCAAATCCTGGACTCGAGAATTTTCAGAAACCAGCTACAATACCTCATTAAGTGGCAAGGTTATGGGCCCGAAGAAAATCATTGACTGATAAAACAATTTCATCAAATACATCCGGAGAGACCGAGTCAGGTATCGTCCAGAGGCCGCTGTTGAGGTGGGAGTAATGTCAGGAATCTCCTGCTATACCTTTTAACTTGTATACTGTGTTTGCCCTTTAGTTTGCCCTCAGTCAAGATGGTGGATCGTGTCTCAGCTGGGTGCCATCTTGTTTCCTGTTTCCTGTTGTCAGCCTATATAAACTCCTCAAGCCTGATGTCCATTGCTTGAGTATTGTGTTAAGCTCCTGCTGTGCAGTCCTCTAGCCTGGAACTTGCCTTCCTGTTAGTTCCTCACCTTTGTGGTTTAGCCTGCAAACTATTGATACCTACGTATCACTCAACTGTGCTCCTCCTGACCTTGCCTGGATCCAGTCTCCACCTCTGCTGCCTCCTGTTCCAGTCTGCATTTGCCTTCGCTGTGTTCAAGCCAGTCCTCGCCATTGGATTCCAGCTGTATCCACTAGTAACGTGACACTAGAGTTGTAAGTGGCTGTCAAGGTTGTAACCATGAAATTTGCAGACATTCTGATGGAGGACGAATTCATGATGGTTACTGATAATAAACCTGTGGCTAATTTAGAAACCACTTAATTAGGGGTCCTGGAATAGCACTGGATGGTCTGACTCAGTACCTTTCATTTAAGTACCATCCAGGGAAAGAAAAGGGAATGTTGATGACCTTTCCAGCCACTCAGGGGTGATGATGATGAAGATCGGGAAGGTGAGGAGAATTCATCGCTTCAAGCTCCACAGTGCAGAAAGTAGCTTTTTACGAGAAAGCAGGGAAGCAGAGGATCTTGCTTGCTGGAACTGGTCAACTGGAAAGAAAGGCAACAAGTAGACTTTCAAATCTAGTTGGTAAAAGACTGGGCACAAAGGAGTAGGGCTCCAGACTGCCAGTACGTAATTCAGCTAGACTCTAACTGCTATTTACAGCTGCGTGATTCTGGGTACCAGAGATGGTCACCTGTAGACATTTTCCCTGGCCTTCTTCCAATCAAAGCACAAACTTACTTATCTTAGTCTATAAGTGGACCTTTCAGCGGGCCATGGAGCAATCAGTTATATTATAAAGTTGTTGGGACTTAAAGGAGCTATCCGGGAGTTTAAAGATTTCAGAGAATACTATAAATAGCATTTATATTTAAATGCAAAGATATTCCACAATCTTCATGTGTTTCTTTTCTTTTGCCTCGGTACTCATCGGTCAGAAGAACAATGAAACTTCCTGGTTGTGGGAGTGTCAGTAGTTCTCCTGCAGTTCTTTCCTACAAGTCCCAGAATACATTGCAGTTACAATCTAGGACTTCCCTGCCCCTCGCCCTAATCCTCCCAGCACTGTTGAGCCCTGCTCTGTACACCCTTTTATTATCAGACATGTACACCTCATGCCCCTGCATCTCTGCTCCACTTCACTTTCTGGTTGCCTGTAGCAGGCTGGGTTATCATACATCACTTTGTAACATGCTAAAAAAATAATTATTTCCTCATCCCATAATTTATGTAATACATGTAAAATTATATAATTTGGTTTATATATTTCTATTTATGTGCTGTACATCCCCCACAGCAGGTACACAACTATCCCATCATTGTAACTCTGGTTGCTGTGGGGAATGTGGCATCACTTAGCTTTCCTATACACTGAATAGCCTAGCATCCAAAAACGTGGATGACGTCACATGCTCCACAGTGAACAAAAAATGTTTTAAAAAACTTTCTGAGGGCTTTCATAAAACGGGAAGATACATGTGCTCAGACTAACTCAATTAATAGTGAGTACGGAATAGTATAAAATATAGCATATAGTCCGTACTCACTATTAATTAAATTAGCTCGAGCGCCTGTATCTTGCCATTATGTGAAAGCCCTCAGAAAGCTTTTTACACATTTTTTGTTCAGTGTGGGTAATGTGACATCATCCACTTTTTTTGGATGCTAGACCGGTGAAACATTATCTATGCAAGTGTATCTTACTCTGTGGATTACGGGTTCCTGAGCAGCTGTACTATACTTATGCGCTAAAGTGTGTTGTAACATCTTAGTAAAACCCCTTAAGGTGAGCGATCCTATTATTGTAATTATTACTGATATTTTCTGACAATACTGTATGAAGTATGCCTGTCAATACTCTCTTTTCAGCAAAAACTCCACATCCCCACAGCAATCATTTTTTGATCATGGGAAAGTTGTGTGCCTGCTGTAGTAGATCTGTCATCATCCCAATTAAGTCAGGGCAGTGGCTCATGATGCTTTACCCTGGCACCACTACTATATAAAGAGCAATAGGCAGACTTTTTTCTGACTGCTGCTGGGGGTCATAATGCACATTCAGCCAATTAAATAATGCTTGTCTGCTGACCAGGAGAAAAGTTTGTTTCAGCAAATTTATCATAAAAGCAGCTCCTCCTATCAGAAGTAAAAACATCACACAAAAATGAAGACACCTAGACGCTAGCAATGATGAGTAAACAGTTCTAGCACACAGTTTTACAACCCCCCAAGCTTTGTAGTGCGGTTTACAACTTTTATTTACAACTTTTATTACTAATTGAAGCAGAGCTAACAAACATTTCCCTTTCCCCTCTAATCACTTCTGCTGCTGAGACAAGAAGGAAAGAAGGACATCACTATATGCAGCCAGATCGTTCTCTGCTCAGGTCACATTCACTGCAGGGGAGTGTTCTGAGCTGAGCCTGGCTATAAAGCACATCCACTGAGTGATGACAAAACGTCCATTGAGGCAGAAGCAAAAGCATGTGATCAATGGACGTCACATGGCATGCAGGAAGTTGGAAGGAGGGGAGTAAAGGGCTCTCCCTTTATAAAACAGAACAGGTAAATCATTTTTAATATCAATTACACAGTTCAATATAATTAAGTTGTGAGCTCTATAACAAATAAAAAGAGAGTACCTGGACGACCCCTTTAATTCTATGAAACTGCAGCGCATATTTCTGAGACCAATAATGTTGTTTGACATCTATAGGGGAATAAAAAGTGACAAAAAAATTATTTTTTGAGATAATGTAATTTTAAAAGATTTGACTTTTAAAGACAATACAATACTGATTATGATTCCCTTTTTTGATTTATTTTTTATTAGTAAATTGGCAAAAAGGAGTGTTTTGAACTCTTAATTTGTTTTTTATATTTATAAAACTTTCTTTTTCTTGTACTTTTAGGGCCACTTGATGAAATTTGTAATTTGAAAGCCAAATTTCATGTGCATCATAATAGCATAGAATGCGCCTGATTTATGAACCCACTCTACAGCGGGTCATAAATCAGACGCATTCTAGCGCTAGGATGACATTTCTGGCTCAGGTATATCACTTTGAAAGTGGTATAGCTGTTTCAGTAGTCATGCACCTAGAATTGCCGTATCAAAGCTAAATCTATAGTTTTGTGCGGTTCTAGTGTGCTCCACCTCCCGCCCCCCTAAATCAGGTGCATTACAAAGTGCTGCTTGCGTTCTGTAATACCCCTGATACTGGCGTACAAGAGGGTTTTCAGTAATGCGAATGGGGCTGCGCCTGATGTCTGGTCGATAATACGCCAGACTTCTGGCGCAGCCCTGTTCATACATGTCCCCATTAGTCTCCATAAAGTACTTGGCCACTAGGGAGTGTAATAGCTTGTATACTATTCTATAAAAGTAATATACTGGAAGACAGAGTAAAGCAGGGTGTAATAAGGGCAGTCAGATGGTGGCCATGTAGACCATAATCGCATATTTACATAGCACAGTTGAAAAAAGACATACAGTATGTCCATCAAGTTCAACCAAGAATAGGTAAAGGTTGTGAAAGAAGGAGGGGTATAGGAAATTTTTAAGCTTTGTTTACCTATAGTGATGAAGACCCATAAGGCGTGAACCAAGGTACATTTTATTCCTGATCCCAAAATTGGCTGAGTGTAGACCGGAATGGATCTAGATGTTTTATACAGCTACATAAGTGTTAATATTATTTTGTTCTAGGTAGTTATCTAAGCCTTTCTTGATACCTTTAACTGTTCTTGCTGTGACCATCTCCTCAGACAGGCTATTTCAGCATATTCACAGTTCACATGGTAAAGAAGGTTTTTCTTATCTGGATATTGAAGCTTTTTTTTTTTATCCAGAAGGGGGAAGTGCCCCTTTGTTTATTGAGGGGTTTTATATGAAATAGCTTTTCAAAATACTTTTTGTAGGGACCATGTAACATTTTCAAAGGGCTTTATTTAAGCAAATGTGATACATAAAGGAAAATGCGGATCTATAGGGGAGTGGATCCTTGGGGACACAGTAGGCAGTGCTCTCTAACTGCAGTTAAGGATGTGAGAGGCAACAAAGTCCAAACAAACAGGTAAGTAGGATCAACGGCAGCCTTGGGGCAGGACACTAGATGAATGGGGGCAAACTGGACCACAGGTACCAGCAGAGCTTGAAGTTGCAGACATGTCCAGACCAGGCAGCGAACACAGACAGGACTAGAATAAGCAGGAAAACAGAAACAAGGATGGCTTGAATCACTGGGCAATAACCCAGAATGCACAACAAAAACTCAAGCCCTGAGGGGAACAATAGCCAGGGCTCAATATTTCCCCCAGGCAGGTAGATGCAGAGCAGCTGTACTTGTTCGAGTCAAGTGCTTAACTGTTACCCTGCTGGAAGGCATGGAAAGCTCTTGACTACACTCAGCACAGCTGCTGCCAGGGTCAAACGGCATGTAATAGCACAGCACGATCCTAAGAGTTCCCCCCATTTATGAGGGGCCTCTGCAGAGGCCTAACTTCAAGCTCTTGGGCCCTAGTGCAAAAAGCAAAATGGGGCCCCCCAGTTACCATGCGTCATTTGCAATACTGGTGTCTTCTTATATGGCAGAAGGGCTTTTGGCCCCCCTGATGCTGCAGGGCCCAGTAGCGACTGCTACCGCTGCACCCCCTGTAGCTACGCCCCTGGGCCTCTGGACAATTACTGCGGAATCCAGATGTGGCACAGGAGCCCGGGTGAGCAGCAGATGTGGCACAGGAGCCTGGATAAGCAGTGGATTTGGCACAGAAGCCCAGATCGTTGGAAGATGTGGCACTGGAAATCGGATCATCAGCAGACGCAGCACTGGAGACTGGATTGTCTGAAAACGTGGTACTGGGCCACGAACAGGCAGACGTGGCCACGGGCAATGAATCATCGGCAGATGTTGCAGTGGGCACTGGATCATCAGCAGATGTGTAGCGGGCACTGGATCATCAGCAGACATGGCAGAGGGCACCGTATCATCAGCAGATGTGGCAGCGGGCACCGGATCATCAGACAAAAATGTTTTTGCAGTCATCCTGAAGGCCTCAGCTGTCGCCCTAAGACACTCGGCCAGATTATAGAGGTCCACAGCCAAACCCTGGACATGCCTTCCATCCCATGGATCCATGGTGGGCCTGAGTTTATGTAACGTTTCCAAAGGACTTTATTAACACAAAGGTTATACCTATAGGAAAATGCAGATAGTCCATGAAAATTTCTTTATAGGGGAGTGGATTTTTGGGGACACAGTAGGCCGTGCTCTGTAACTGCGGTTAGGGGTGTGAGGGGCAACAAAGTCCAAACAAATGGGTAAAAAGGATCAACAGCAGCCAAGGAGCAGGACACTGGATAAACGGAGGAAAACTGGACTACAGGTACCAGCAGGGCTTGAAGTTGTAGAGTCCGGACCAAGCAGGGAACACAGACAGGACTAGAACAAGCAAGAATACAGAAACAAAGATGGCTTGAATCACCATGTAATAACCCAGGATGCACAACAGAAACTCAGGCCCTGAGGGAAACAATAGCCAGGACTCAATAGTTCCCCCAGTCAGGTAGAAGCAGAGTAGCTGTGTTTGTTGGCATCAAGTGCTCAACTGTTACCCTGCTGGAAAGCACAGAAAGCACTTGACTATCCCCAGTATAGCTGCTGGCAGGGTCAAATGGCAAGTAATAGCACAGCAAAATCCTAACAGGCCATTTATATACTTATATAAATTAATCATGTTTCCCCAGAGCGGTCTTTTCTCAAGACTGAATGAGCTTTATTCTTTTGTTCTGTCCTCAAAACTAAGACGCTTCATTCCCCTTATTTATTTGGGTACTTGTCTTTGTACTTCCTCTAGCTCCATTACATCCTTTGTGTAAACTGAAGCCCAGAACTGAACAGCATATTCCAAATGAGGCTGCACCAATGCTTTTAATATGTGCCAATATTCTGCTGGCATTAGAGGTAGCTAATTGGCATTGGATGCTGATCTGTAATTTATGATCTACAAGTATGCCCAGATCCTTCTAAACAAGCATTTCTCAATGCCTAGGACATATGATACCTGCAGATTATTAGTACTCCTTTCATTTTGTATTTTAGCTAATTTGATAACCCAGTTACAGATTTTATTAATCTCTTTATAATTTTTAAAGGCTAATGCTGACCCCTCTGACTTATATTTTCTAAATATCCTTTTTATTATTTATTCCCTTTTTAACAGATGGTAAAAGCCATGCTGGATTTCATTTTAATTGCCTATATAATTTCATCTCGTGTGGTTATCTGCTGCTTATGGAGCATGCTCAATGAGTAAGCACGCTCCCTACTCCCATCCAAACATTATGATGTACAGTTATGTATTATGTCAGGAATATAAACTCACTACTGTTCATGAACTATTCCTCTCTATCTCCCTCAACCTCCTAGCTCTCACAGAAACTTGGCTCCACCAATCAGACACTGCGTCCCCTGCTGTGCTCATCTATGGTGGCCTATACTTCACCCACACCCCCAGACCTGAGAACAGGCAGGGTGGAGGAGTTGGCATACTCCTTTCTCCACACTGCACTTACCAGGTCATTCCTCCTGCACCCTCCCTCACTTTCCCCTCCTTTGAGGTTCATACCCTTAGACTCTTTCGACCGTTTTCTCTCAGAGTCGCGGATGTGTACAGGCCCCTCTGGCTCATCCGCCAGTTTCTGGATTATTTTGCTGCATGCAGAATGCCCACATTCATCATGGGTGATTTTAACATCCCAATTGGTGACCCCCCTATCCACCTCTGCCTCAGTTTATTTCACTAACCTCTTCCCTTGGTCTCTTGCAATTTACAGACTCTCCCACCCACAAGGATGGGAACTCTCTTGATCTGATCTTCTGTCATTTCCCATCAATTTCTAACCTCACTAATTTTCCTTATGCGCTCTCTGACCACAACCTTATCTCCTTCACTATCACTAATTCTCAGCCTTTTATGGACACACCTGTCCATCACCCATTCAGAAATTTCTGTTCCATCAACACTCAGGAACTCACAGACAATCTACAGTCCTTACTGTCCCCAATCTCCTCCATCTCCTGTCCTAACCTGGCTGTCAAACACTACAATGAAACTCTCTCAACCACCCTGGACATATTAGCACCACTCACACACTGCACCACCAGATTCAGACACCGGCAGCCTTGGCACACGCATTAGACTCGCTTTCTGCTGTGATGTTCCAGGTGTGCTGAGCGTCTGCGGAGAAATTCAAAGCTACCTGCAGACTTTCTCTACTATAAAATCATGCTCAGGACTTACCACACTGCCTTTCACCATGCCAAGCAAGAATATTTCACCCCCCTCGTTTCAACATTACACAAAACCCCAAAACGACTGTTTGACACTTTCCATTCCCTCCTCAGGCCTAAAGCTCAGGACTCAGTCACTGACCTCTGTGATGAAGACCTGGCTACTCACTTCAAAGAGAAAATTGACAATATCCGGCAAAATATATCTCAGTCCCCAAGTAATACCCATCCTGTCCCATCCTGCACATCCTCTAGTCTTCTCTCAGCCATTGACCCGACGACAGAGGGAGAAGTATCCAGGCTTCCCTTGTCTGCTTGCCCCACTACCTGCTCTAGTGACCCTATTCCCTCCCACCGTGGCCAGTCCAGTTGTTCAACTGTGCTCTCTCACCTTATGGCAATCTGTAACCTCTCTCTCCACTGGGATCTCCATCCGCCTTTAAACATGCCATCATAACCCCATTAGTAAAAAAGCCCACTCTGGACCCTTCCAGAGCTGCCAACTACCGACCAGTCTCTAACTTGCCCTTCATACCTAAACTCCTTGAATGCTAGGTCTATTCTCGACTAATCCGCTATCTCTCTGCTAACTGCCTTCTTGACCCTCTGCAATCCAGTTTCTACACTTTACACTCCACAGAAATTGCTATAGCTAAAGTCTCAAATGACCTCCTCATGGCTAAATCACAGGACCACTACTCATTGTTCCTTCTTCTGGATCTCTCTGCCACAGTTGACACTGTTGATCACCATCTTCTCCTCAGCCTGCTCAGTGCCATTGGTAGCTAGGACACCGCTCTCTCTTGATTTTCATCCTACCTCTCTGACCGCTTCTTGTGTCTCATTTTCCGGTTCTATCTCGTCTGCTCTTCCTCTCACTGTTGGGGTTCCTCAGGGATCAGTTCTAGGTCATCTCCTCCTTCCATTTTACACAGCCCCCATTGCCCAAACAATCAGCAGATTTGGCTTCCAGTACTATCTCCAGTACCATCTCTACGCTGATGACACTCAACTATCCACCTCAGCCCAGGATATCACTCCTGTCCTGCTACAAAAACACCTGTAACTATCTGTCCACTATCTCTGGCATAATGTCCTCTCTCTCTCTTAAATTAAACCTCACTAAAACTGAACTTCTTGTCATCCCACCATCTACTAACCAACCCCCCTCTTCTATTTCTGTTCAGTGTGTAGTACTACCAAAACTCCTAGGCATTAAGCACGCTGTCTTGGAGTTATACTAGATTCTGATCTGTCCTTCACCCCCTATATTCAATCCCTTGCCCGTCCCTGTCACCTGCATCTCAAGAACATCTCCGGAATCCATCCTTTTATCACTGTGAAAACAACTCAATCTCTTATTACTGCTCTTATTCTTTCTCGTCTTGACTAGTGTAACTCCCTGCTTATTGGTCTCCCTCTCTGTAAAATCTCTCCTCTCCAATCTGTCCTGAATGCAGCACCCAGGCTCATCTTTCTTTCCAGCCGCTATACTGATGCCTCTACCCTGTGTCAGTCACTACACTGGTTGCCCATTCAGTACAGAATACAACAGAGACTGATCACTCTCACCCATACGGCTCTCCACAAATCTCCACCCTCATCTCTGTCTACCACCCTACCTGGTCTCTCTGCTCTGCTGATGATCTTAGACTACATGCCTCAGTCATCCGTGCCTGTCTCCAAGATTTTTCACATGTAGCATCAGTTCTCTGGAACAAGGTACCCCGTACGATCAGGCACACTCATAACCCCCAAAGCTTTAAGAGTGCCCTGAGAATACAGGCAGGCCTATCACGATCCTTGATTGGTAACCCCCTGCTTCCTGTCACATACTTCTGTCACTTCCTGCCCTTGGGCACTCACAGGCACTTATCTGTATATAGATGTATGATCTGGGTGGCAGGTTCATTTGCTTTTTATGTAAATCACCCCTTATTTATATGTGTAAACTGAGCACTTCTCACCCTTCGTCTCACCCATACACCCTAATAAATTGTAAGCTCCTGCGAGCAGGGCCCTCACACCTTTTGTCTGATCTGTAAGTAGCTTTTTCTGTATTATGTTTTTTTTTTTCTGTACTTACAGCCCCTAAAGTGCTGCGGAATATGTTGACACTATATAAATAAAGATTATTATTATGTTTTTTGATATTTTTATTTGCTTACAGCCGCATACCTTTTTTTTTCTCCTGGAAAAACAAAATATATTTCTAAGGTTTTTAATCATGTTCTGAATGACAAAAAAATAAAAAAATAAAAAATAAAAAAAAAATGAAAGCAACAAACACCCCTCTTGCCCCGAAAAACCCAGGAGGCTCATATGAACAGAGCTTTACATGAATTTAGCTTTAAGAAAAACAAAAGTTATCCTAGATGCCTGTTAATAAAAAGGATAAAACATAAAATGCAGAATATTGCTGGCTTTTATGAACACACTGACTTAATAATTTTACATTTCCATTAGAAACACATTCATCAAATATTCAACTATTTCTTTAAAACAATTAATAACCAGCCAGAAATACAGTGTCTATATGCTATCCAATGTTATTCCAGTATATGAAAATTCCAATTAATTAAGTAAAGACATTTCATCTTGAAACCATAATCTTATCTTAAATAATCTCTTATCTAGATCATATTGTTTCTGTTTTTTTAGTGCTCATCTGATAAGAACATTTTCATGACTTGGATTCGGCGGCTTCCAATTAAAGTTATCTTTATTTCCAGAAATTACACTAAGCATTCACTAATTAACAGATATTTCCACTCCACAGCTTCTACCACTTTTGTTTTAAAACATATGAACAACTAACATTATGTCTATAACACATGCTGTTTCGTAGTTGATATGCATATTAAGATCGTTTCAATATCAAATTTTAGTTAAAATGATTATGTCTTACTTAAAAATCTTAATGCAAGCATATGTTTCTTGAAAACGAGCCAAAATTCATGTTCTATTTTTGTAAAATATATTTTTGTAAGTGGGGGCAGGAGTAAACCTCATATTCCTCCCATTCCTGTTAAAAATGTATGGCATGTATGAAGCTTTAAAAAAAGTTTCCCATGGTCTGTTACAAGCTGTGTTGTGTTGCATCCCCAATTTGTTCTGCATCTATTGGTTTATATCTACATTAAATGCTGCATTCAGAGCCTTCATCGCAGATTCCATCAAAAATTACAGGAAAACATAGGGCAGTATGCTGTGCTGTTTTTTCCTTAATGTAAGGGTGCGTTTACATGGCAAAGACCAAATACCGGTCGTATTCCTGACTGGTATTTGGTCTTTTTTTGTCACGCAGGGGGGTGGCGTTTGTCCGCGGTTTGCGGATTCAATCCCTCCCCCTTTACACCCACATGTTCATGTTCTGTTCGAAAACCGGGTGGCAGAATTAACATGTTCTAAATATTTTGGACCATCGCCGGTATAAAAAATGTCTGCCGGAAAATCCGTGCAGTGGGGACTGCTGCATGGATTTTCCATTAAAGTCTACGGGGGAGCGTTGTTTGTCGGTTTTCAGATGGTTTGTAAAACCGTAAACAGTCTGAAAAACCGACAAATAACCTGTGCCGTGGGGACATGCCCTAAGAACAGTAAGGCTGTCTAACTCTCTGCCAGAGGAACTTGTCATGGTGAATTCACAAACAGAGTTCATAAAGGGTCTGGATGCAATTCTAGAATGTGAAATAATATAACAAGTTATAGTGACTAGGATTCTAGAGAAGTGTTCTTGATCCAGGGATTTATTCTGATTGCCAGATTGGAGTCAGGAAGGAATTTTTTCCCTAAAATGAGGACAATTGGCTTCTACCTCATGGGGGCTTTTGCCTTCCTCTGGATCAACACTTTAGCACAATAGGTTGAACTGGATGGACATCTGTCTTTTTTCAGCCTTACAAACTACGCAACTATGATGGACATCGCAACAGAAACCTGATGTATGCCATTGTGACAAATGGAGTCCTTTGGGTGCCATTGGTGTTTGTTATTAAACAGCTTCGGTTTTATCTCTACAATGAAGGCTCTGAACCGAGCCTCCGACACAGATGTATACCAGACCTTATCCTGTTGCCATTAAAGAGCTGGGTGAAGCTGCACACGGCAGTGATGCCATATCCTCCTATCTTGTCATGGTCAATGAGATCTTGTTTGCAGGAGAAGGTCTGGTGTGGTCAGGGCCATCTTAACAGCATTATGGACCCCCGTGTATAGCAGTGCAGTTTGCCTGCCCAAATACATGACATCACACCAGGTCATACCTCTAGCCATTCCCAAACATGACACCACATGAGGCCACGCCTTTAACCACCCCTAAGCACACCCACATAATCCCGCCACCTATGTAAGGATACCTCGCTGATGTCTTGAAGGCAGCCTGCAGCCTACAAGAGTAACTGGCTCCCTGCTCCACAATGGTTTTTAATTGTTTGCACATCATGAGAACACAAAAACAGCTAGATAAGCAGCAACGACTGAGGGATCCAGGACATATGCCTTGGATTCCCAACACATACATTCACCATCTGAGGCCCTTATTTGAGGCCTCCGTCACTTGCCTAGTGTGGAGACGGCCCTGAGTGTGGTCCTAGGTCTTTAACTGATGTTCTGATGTGTTAGAGGAGTATGTGTGATGCAACTGTGCCAGAGGTGCTTACAATAGGTTTATGAGTAAAGTAGGCCTTGAAACAGCCATTGCAGAGTATGCCCGAGACATAGAAGCTGCACAGGAATGTTATCAAGTATCATCAGTGAGACTGCCAGTCTGGACAACAGACAGAGACCTGAAGAACCACAGAGCCAGAGAACGACTGCATAGAGAGACCTAAGTGGCAATACTGAGAAAAAGTCAATAAAGGGATAAATAGCAAGTCTGTGAGAGACTGTAACTAATTGGAATCCATGGCTGAAATAGTGGGACCAAACATATACAGCTGAAGGATGAAGAGGCAGCGGAAAGTGTATAGGACAGGCTGCCCAGAGACCAAGAATGATAAGAGAATGGCTGTCCTGATGCAGAGGAGAGGACTAAATATTTTATTCCAGCACAGAGAGCATCTGGCTAAAATTAGAGGAATTGTGACAAGTCCACTTAATTCTTAAAAGAGTTGCCAAGTGGGTAAGAATAATCTCCAATATACAGAAAAAGAATAAGCATTTTGTTGTGAGTATGAAGTTATCCTGAGGGAAATAACTATTATCATCTGTTGTTGCTGTTAAAAATTAAAGTTGATTGGTTTCTTAAGATTTGAAACCAGGGCTGTGGAGCCGGAGTTGTGGAGTCGGAGTCGGTGCCTATTTTGCAGGAGTCAGAGTTGTTATAAAAATGGACCAACTCCGACTCCCAAAATACATAATTAGTTGGTACAGTTAGTTTGACACAGTGCAAAAACCAAGAGGAATTGGGTCTGGCCAGTGCTACTGCTCCCATATCTTCAGCCTCATCACATGAGGAGTGTAATTGGTGACATGGAGTAGGCGAAGCGTTACCACAGGGGAAAAGATTCCGCTCCCATAGCAAACAGATTGACCATATTTCAGCAAAATTTTATCACTTATTCTCAATGAAATAGAAGAGTTCAACCATTTATCAGAACTGATTGTGCCTGAGGCAATTCCTTTATACCCTGACATTGTTATAGATGTTGTCCCTGTGGTCACCGCTTTGCCCCCAACCCAAGTTAGTGTAGAGAGGCCTTTCTCTAGCCTGGGAATAATGAGATCAGATGTGAGGTCATGTATGCAGGATTTGATGGAGGCAATACTATTTCTCAGAACAAATTTATAGATTCCACAAATGGTATTCAGGACATTCATATTGAAAACTGGTTTTTCCCATTTCCTGCAGCGTTTTGCATGTTTACAATTTTTTTGTGTTCTAAAGATGTAGCCAATAAATATATTTTACACTGACAAGCAAAAAGGTAACAATGTTTTGAACTTGTGACTTTCAGCCTCCATATCTCAACATCTACTACAGCTTTGAACATGAGACAACCATCATTTTATAGACAATCATCATGGCGATCTCATACATACATCTCAACTGTGACCTGCAACTAGTTAGCATCTGCTTAGTTCTGCACATTCTTGTCATGTAACTGCATTGTTACTGTTTTGCTTCCAGTGGTGGGACAATCTTTTTCTTCTTGTTACTACAAATTACAATCTGTTAACACATTCACTAATATCTCAGTGTATTAGGCTGATTCCCAGATAAAAGGGTCACTGATTCGAGCAGCCATGAAGAATATTTCACAAGAAAAGAGAAACCGCATCATCAAGCTCATCGATAGCAGTCTTTTGGCCAAGAAAATTGCCAAACTGCATCATGTGAGGCCATGACAGCTGGAAGAATATGAAATGAAGTTCGTTCATTCATTCCAAACCCAAGATGTCGACATCCAGGCAAAATATCAGAGTCAACAAGTCGGCTCATCACAAGGTCGATCAGTTCTAACGTGACAGACACAGCAGTGGAGGTGGCTCATATTCATCGTAGTAGTGTCACAGACATACTGTATATGCAAGCACCGGGCAACACAAAGGACACAGATCTGGAATGATGGCCTGAAATATGGTGAAGAAGCCTCGACTTCAATCTTGTTATAAGAAGCGTCAGCTCAAGTTTGCAAAAAAGTAAAAACGGAAAATTGGAAACCGGTGATTTGAAGCGATGAGATGAAAATCAATAGACCGTGCTTTGATGGGGGCAAATGGGTTTGGAAGAATCAAGGCAAAAGGGGCGAATGGATCAAGAAATTGAAGAACTTGTCAATTTCGGTGGAGGAAGCCTGATGATATAGGGATGTTTTCCAGCCAAAGATGTTGGATACTTGACCAGGATCAATGTTGATCTCAATGCTGAGCTATATGTGAGTGTCCTACAAGATGAGTTACTTCATACAGTACTATGGGTCTGAAAAGGACGACATAGTGTTCCAGCAGGACAACGACAAGAAGCAGACGTCAAGGTTGGAGAAGAAATGGTTCAATGACAAAGAAGTAGAGTTTTTGTATTGGCCTCCACAGTCCCCAGACATCAACCCAATGGAACACATTTGGGTAGAGTAGAAGAAAAAGCTATATTTGTATCCAAGTCTAGTATGCACAAACATTGGGAACGTGAAGAAGAGACCAGGTATCAGATTTGGGTCAAGACATGCTTGAATCTGATCCAGAGCCCAGAAGAATTCAGGAATTGCTGAAAGCCAAAGGTGGATTTACCAAATACTAACAAAATCATAAAAGTTAACATTTTGATTTTTAGCAGCAAAACAGTAAGAATACAGTTACATGACAAGAATCTGTAGAACTAAGCAGATGCCAAATACTTGCAAGTCAAATTTATGTATAAGATAGTGTCATGTCAGAGGAGGTGCAGTGGGCCCTGACTGCCACCCAGCCCACTGTCCCTGCCTACTTGGCGTGCTGCCCTAGACGGCAGACCCCAACTGAACAACAAGGGGAAAGCAGAGTCGAACAGTTGGGAATGTCTTAGCCACAATCGGAAACCAGAAGAGTAACCGGGAACAAGCCAAGGGTCAAACATGGGCGGCAACGCGGTACAGAAACTGAGGACAAAAACGTGGTCAAGAAGTAAGCCGAGGTCAAATATTAGGAACACAATATCAAGAAGCACAGGAAAAACACAAAGGGAAACCTTTCACAGGCAATGCCTGACAGAACTGAGCAGGTTTAAAAGTTCTGCTTGGACACTGCCCCAGCAGCTGATTGGAGCAGTGTCCGAGCCCTCTGATTGGCCTGAGTGACACACCCTCTGTTGGGAGAGGCTGCAGAGCTGTCACTCCTGAGTTCCCGGGCAGCACCTCTCCCAGGTTGTGAACCTAGGCTTCCCAGCTGAACGGAACCTGACAGATAGGTAAGATGATTGTCTGTAAAATGATCATAGCCTCATGTATAAAAAGCTGTAGTGGATGGTGAGATATGGAGCCTGAAAGTCAAAAGATCTTGCTTGTCAGTGTATGTTCTACCTAAATAGCTTGATTATTGTATCAAAAGGTGATAAAAATCCAGATGTTACCTTATCACTACAGTAAATCACTTAAACTCGCACCATGTATGAGGGAGTCAGGAGTCGGAGTCGGGAGTCAGAGGTTTGGGAAATTGAGGAGTCGGAGTCGGGGCTTTGGCTTGCCGACTCCACAGCCCTGGTTGATAATTCTTTATAGAAAGCACTTGGACTTGATGTGTGTTGACCACTTTGGCATACGACCATACTGTTAGTGCACACAATATTGAATTCCATGCACACTGAATATTCACTGCCACAGATAATTGGACAATCTGTAAAAGATAGAGGCTAGCAGTCATGAGGACCCACAGAAGCAAGCAGAGTGAAATGTTACTCAACCTGAGTGCGGTAGACTGTGCATGTATATAAACTCTCAGAGAACCACTGTGTGACAGATAAAAGCTGACAATATTTGTTTGCTGTTAACCGTAAAGCTTTATATACATATCAAGGGTAGTTGGGCCTTTTACACACAACCAGGGGAGCTATCAGGGTAATATTATCAATCCTCCTGTCAGGGGCCCTGATCAAATTTATAAAAAAAAAATGCCCCCTGATATGGTGCAAGAGTTTATGCTACTAAACTCTAAAATCGTGCAAGTTAAAAAAAAAGTATTAAAGAAAACTCTTGAGCAGGGGTATAACTACTGAATAGAAGCCTGGGCCTCCTCTAAAACTTTTGGCTGGGCCCCCCCCCCCTGCCAGTCTCTTCCCTGACCACAAACATTTACCAGGACCTCTTAATAATAGTCATGTGATGGTGATATGTGGTCTTGGGTTGGAGGTATTATTCAGTCACTATGTGGTGGTGATATGGTCATGGGGTGGCGGTATTATTTGGTCACTATGTGCTGGTGATATGTGGCGGTATTAATCAGTCTCTATGTGTTGGTGATATGTGGTCATGGTGTGGCAGTATTATTCGGTCACTATGTGCTGATGCAGAGAGAATGGAGGCAAGGAGAACAGAGTCATATGTACCTATCTACCTATGGGGGGCAATATATTCTTCCTGGTTGCCCTCAAAGGGCTAATTATAATAGCAATACTATACAAATGTAACAGTTAAGGAGTGTCTAGGGGGCCTGGATTATCTAAGGGGGATAACTGTATATTGGGGGAGTGCTTGTATTATGTAAAGGGTGAGTCTAGGGGTGCCTGTAATATATAAGGAGGGTCCTGTATTATATTGGAGGTTTGTATTATATTGAGGGGCTGTCTGGAGGGTCCTATATTATATTGGGGGGTTGTATTATATTTGGGGGTTGTGTCTGGGGGTCCTGACTGTACTATATAGGAGGCCTGTATTATATTGGGGGGCTGTATTATATTGTGTGCTGTGTCTGGAGGGTCCTGTATTATATTGGGGCGCTGTCTGAAGGGTCTTGTATTATATTGGGGGGCTGTCGGGTTCTGTACTATATTGGGGTTTTGTATTATATTGGGAGGCTGTGTCTGGTGGATCCGGTATTATATTGGGGGGCTGTATTATATTGGGGGCTGTGTCTGGAGGGTCCTGTATTAAATTGGGGGTCCTGTACTATATTGGGGGGCTGTATTATATTGGGGGGCTTGAGAAAGGCTCTGCTGCTATTCTTTGAGCCTAAACATTGCACCTTTTTTGTATCTCTGACTCTTCAATAAAGAAGCCTTTTTTATGCTGACGTCCTTCTCTTCATCATTCTGGATTTCTGATGGTGGATATTAGTCTATTCCACCTGGGGACAGTCTACTCCATCGTGGCTTTTGTGGTCATTTATTTTTGGATTCCAGTGCTGACCCAATTTTGTCTTTTGCTGTTATATTGGGGGGCTGTCTGTAGGGTTCTGTATTATATTGGGGTTTTGTATTATATTGGGAGGCTGTTTTATATTGGGGGATGTGTCTTGAGGGTCCTGTATTATAGTGGGGGGCTGTCTGAAGGGTCTGGTATTATATTGAGGGGCTGTCTGTAGGGTTCTGTATTATATTGGAGTTTTGTATTATATTGGGAGGCTTTGTCTCGTGGTTCCTGTATTATATTGGGGGGCTGTATTATATTGGGGGCGGTGTCTGAAGGGTCCTGTATTATATTGGGGGTCCTGTATTATATTGAGGGGCTATGTCTAGGTTGGTCTTGTGTTATATTGGGGGCTGTGTCTGGGGGGCTGCATTATATTAGGTGTAGGCTGTGTCTGGGGGGCTGCATTATATTAGGTGTAGGCTGTGTCAGGGTGGGCCTGCATTATATTAGAAGGTGCTCTATCTATGGGGGCTGGGTTATATTTTGGGGCTGTATGGGGATCTACATTATATTCAGGGGTCTGTGTCGGGGGGGACTTATTATACTGGTGGGGGTTGTGTCTAGTAATCTGTAATATTTTAAGGAGACTGTGTCTGGGGGGAGGCTGCACCTGTGATCTTTATTCTATTGGTGACCGGAGTGGCAGCACCTGGTGACCTGTATTATATTAGGGGGGATGTGGCTGGAGATCTGTAATAAAATGGGGGGGGGGCTATGCCTTGGGGTGGATCTGAACAACATTGGGTGGTCTTGAGGATCTTCATTAAACAGTGGTAGCTGCACCTGGAAAAGTTGCAGTCAGCTGTCTGTGTTGATTTGCGAGAGGGGGGTTCTGAGGTCTTTGTTACTTTGGGGAACTAATTGATTTTGGGGATATACCACAATATGATCATTATATTATGGTTATATTGTTTTTTTGTATACAGATCTTTATTCAATAATAATATAAGGGTATTATTCAGTCACTATGTGGTGGTAATTTGTGGTCGTGTTCTGGCGGTATAATCAGGTTCCTATGTAGTAGCATTATTGGCAATGTTGGTCTTGGTATAGTGGAATTTGTTTGGTAGCAGTATGATGGTGATATGTATGGTGAGGTAATGACTCCTTGTGTTATCTAGTTACTGCATCACATAGTGACTGAATAATACACCATACTATTAATGAATATAAGCCATTATACTACAACCAATGTTACCGACATACAGTGACCATATAGAGATGGATACCAATTGTATAGAGGCTCAGCATATATATAATCGATTACAGAAAAGTTTCATCCAGGGACATACAGGAGACGCCACTGAAGAGTTGTTCTCTTTCTCTGCTCCATCCAGCCCAGACTGCCATGACGTCATCTCCCAGCCACGATTCTGTAGAATTTACCAACCAAACAGCTTAGACTCCACACTTTATCAGCAATTCTCTACCAATTTCTATCTGTATACAAACTCCCCATCTGTAGCGCCACAAATAATAATAATTACCCCTTGTGCACCCAAACGGCTATGAGGCTCACATTTGTGCACCAAGTTTTAGTCATGTATACCAAGACAGTATGTAGGTATAGCCCCAAGCTGGTAGGCAGTCCTCAATTAGGTAGGTGTATAGCTACCCATTAGGTAGGTAAACTTATAGGTCCTCCAATAGGTAGGTATATCGGTCCCCTATTAAGTAGATAGGTAGCTATATAGGCCTCCCAATAAGTAGAAATATAGATCCCTACTATGTAGTTATATAGGCTCATGTAGCCATTTAGTTGCCCCCTGGTAGCCAGGTAGTTATATGCCCCCTGGTAGTTGCCCCCTGGTAGCCAGGTAGTTATATGCCCCCTGCTAGTTGACCCCTGGTAGCCAGGTAGTTATATGCCCCCTGATAGTTGCCCCCTGGTAGCCAGTTAGTTATTTGCCCCCTGTAGCCAGGTAATTTGCCCCCTGTAGCCAAGTAGTAATATGCCTCCTGCAGCCAGGTAGCAATATGCTCCCTGTAGCCAGGTAATATGCCCTCTGTAGCCTGGTAACATGCCACCTCTAGCCAGGTAGATGCTCCACATAGCCAGGTAGATGCCCCATATAGTCCGCTGTAGCTAGGTAGATGCCCCATATAGTCCCCTGTAGCCAGGTAAATGCCCCATATAGTCCCGTGTAGCCAGGTAGATACCCCATATAGTCCCCTGTAGCCAGGTAAATTGCCCGATATAGTCCCCTGTAGCCAGGTAAATGTCCCATATAGTCCATTGTAGCCAGGTAAATACCCCATATAGTCCCCTGTAGCCAGGTAAATGCCCATATAGCCCCCTGTAGCCACGTAAATGCCCCATATAGTCCCTTGTAGCCAAGTAAATGCCCCATATAGTCCCCTTTAGCCAGGTAAATGCCCCATATAGTGCCCTGTAGCCAGGTAGATGCCCCATATAGTCCCCTGTAGCCAGGTAGATGCCCCCTGCAGCTAATGAATACAAAAAAAAAGGTACTCATCTCCTCGTGGTCCGTGCAGTGCGGCCAGGTCTGGGAGCTGGTGTACGGTGTAAGTGGCGTGACATCATCACGTGACGTAAAGCAATGCGTCACTCCCCCTGCGATGCCGATATGTATGTACAGCGCTCACCGAGCGCTGCACATACAAAGGGAGGTTAGGAGGGAAACGATCCCTCCTGCTTCCTCCCTGTAAGAGCAGCTGCACAGCTTTGTGTGGGAGTGCTGACTGACCCCTTCGCGGCCGTGATAAAACGGCCGTGTGGAGTCAGAGAGATCGTGGAGGGCCTTGTATTTGAAACCCGTGCCTTAGACACAGACCAATTCCCCCCTTGCCTCTTACCCACCTCCCCCTCAAAATAAAACAGACCCCCAGACATTGACACAGAGAGAACTTCCCATAGAAAAGTTTGTACTCACCCTGTAAACATGAAGTAAATGTAGTCCGCAGGAGACAATGAGGAGGAGGAGGGGCAGGCAGGCACTGACTGCAGCATCATGCAGGAACAGCCAGGCATACTTCAGTGAGGACTCCTAAGATGATGCTGTGGCTTCATATTGCTGCAGCAGACATAAGGCAGCTGCACTAGACATCAGCAGCCCAAGGTGAACTCACTGTTCAGGAGCTTCTGCTGATGTGTAGAGAAAGCTAACCAGTGTGCACTCCACATTGTAAACAGAGACAACTGCTCCTGCCTCTGAACACTCAGGACAGAGGACCCGGCCATTCTAATGCAGGACGCAGCGGCTGGGCCCCCTGAGGCAGCGGATCCCGAGGCGGTCACTATGGCTGCAACCCCTGTAGTTCCACCATTGCTCTTGAGGTAACATCTATGTAGGTGGTGAGATGATACCCCAGCTGCTTGTGCTACACTATTTGACTGATGTTTGCTGGTGAAAAACCAAACTACCTGTGCTTATGAGGAAGAGATAGATTCATGAGTGGTAGACCGTTGAGCATTTTTGTAAGAAGACAGTAAGGGGTCATTCACACAGCGTTTTTGGATCCGTTTTGGATAAGAAAATTGCATCCAAAAATGCATTGGCAGTCGGATCCAACATGTATCCAACACGCAGGTGCATGTTTGAATGCGTGTTGGATGCAGCAGGATTGTACCGTATAGTTTACAATAGGGCTCCTGCTGCGTCTTTCAGATCAAGAATTGACATTTCAGCTCTTGGAACGGATCCAAAAGACGCAATGAGACACGCATCGGTGATCACTCATGGGACTGAGCAATGTAAATCACATCACTATTTATTAGGGTATGTTTACACAGCGTTTTTCAGATCCGTTTTGTGCAGTGTGATTTACATTAGTTTCAATGTAAAACACGCATTACCGTTCATACGAGTGATCAACGATGCGTGTTTACTTGCGACTATATGATGCGTTTTTCGGATCCGTTTTAAGAATTGACATGTCCATTCTACTTACGTTTTACGCACGTGAAATCCCCATAGGAAACAATGGAGTGCATTTTTGGAGCCTGAAAAATGGATACAAAAACGCAACACACTTTTGGGTACGAGTTGAGTACGTTTTGGATGCGCTTTTTACATCCGAAAAATGCATTGGATTAAAATTTAAATGTCTGTGATTTGAAAGAAAATGCATTGAAAAACTCATACGAAAACGCATCCAAAAACACATGCAAAAGATATCCAAAAACGCATTTGCAGATGCACTTTTGGATACGTTTTTTGGATGCAGTTTGGATGCAGTTTTCAATGCGTTTTTCATGTAATGAAAAATGGATCCAAAAGCGGATCCAACACGCTGTGTGAACATACCCAAAGCCCGGTTCACACGGCTTATTCAAGCCGGAATTGCGAGCCGGATTGCGCTCTCAATTCCGGCTTGAATAAGGGGCGGGGGCGCGGCCCGCCGGCCCCATAGAATTACATTATCCACGGCGCGTATTGCGCCTGGATAATGTGCGGGTCACTTTCTTCCCGCCAGGCGGATTCGCCGAGCGGGGAGGGGCGATGGAATCCACTGTTCTCTATGAGAACTGTGGATTACCGTAATTACTGCGACGGATTGGTGCCATACTGCAGCGCAAATCCGGCGCGCAGTACGGCGCCAATCCACGGCGAAATAAGCCGTGTGAACGGCCCCTTAGATGCTTGTGTGGGTCCTAACACTCATCTAAAAGTGTATGTTCACACGGACTCAACACGCTAAAATGCTGTAAGTTTTAAAGATCTGTTGACAAACCTTTTTTTTAAATCCTAAAACCATGTTCACACGGCTTATTGCTGGCGTAATTTCGGGGACGTATTTCACCCGCAATTACGCCGGCTGCCGTGCAGCGGGGGTTCCAGCAGCATAGACATGCATTATCCACGGCGCGTATACGCCGTGAATAAGTAGCATGTCACTTCTCTCCCCGCTCGCCATATTGTGCGAGCAGGAGAGGAGACGTAATCCAAGTTCTCTATGAGAACTGTGGAAATTACCGTAATGACCGGGACGTATTTCAGCCCGTAATTCGCGCAGTACGGCGTGAATTACGAGAAATATGCCCCCAAAAAAAGCTGTGAACAGGGCTAAAAGTATGGCAACCAGTAGTTACCCATACAGGGAGATTACAGAAAATGGGTTTATCAGTGAGTTATTTAGTCTATCTGAAACAGCTGAATACACTAAAGGTAAACATTAATATTAAGCGGTAAATTCTTCTGATATGCTTCATCGTAATGAGGCGTTTATTTGAAGGAATGACCTTGACATTGGTGACAGCACTGATGAAAAATATCATTGGTAGGCAGGGGCGTAACAGAAACCCTGGGCCCCCATAGCAAACCCCCCCTCCCTGATACGAACATTTACCGGGACCTGTTTAGATAAACAAGGGTAAATACCCCCCATCTATCCCCATATACTGCTCCCCAAAACAAATCCCACTAACAAGACCAAAATTACCAAAACCCCTATTACATAGGAACTGATTATACTATACAGTCCTCACTGCCCCCAATTTTCCCCCTCCCTGTCCGCCAGGCTGAAAATGTTAAAATGAAACTCTCACAACCACCTGGACAGGGTTTGGCACCCTCAACATCCACCACCAGGTTCAGACGCCCAAGCCTTGGCACACACCTCAATCTTTTCTCCGTGATTTTCCAGGTGTTGAGGCGGCTGGGAGAAAGTCGAAGCTACCGAAACTTTCCCCTACAAATTCAGCTCAACTTATCACACCGCCCTTACTCACCAAAAAAAAATATTTCACCCCCCATCTCCACCTACAAAACAACCCAAAACGCCTTTTTGACATTTTCCACTCCCCCAAGGCCTAAAGCCAGGCCCCGGGTTTACTGACCTCTGTCTGAAGCCCCGGGCCCACTATTTCAAAGCAAAATTAAAATATCCGGCAAAAACATAAACCCCACAATCCCCAAAAAACCCATCCGTCCCCCCCCACCGCCTTAATCTACCCTCAGCCCTTGACCCGACGACAGAAGAAAAGTGTCCAGGCTTCCCCCTGTCTCGCGCCCACCACGTGCCCTACTGCCCCCTTTCCATCCCACCTCGTCATCATTTCTCCAGCTGTCCTCTCTCACTTACTGCTATCTGTAACCCCTCTCTCCCCATGATTTTTTCCATTTCCTTAAAACACCCATCATAACCCTTTCAAAAAAAAGCCCCTCTCTGCCCCGTCCTGTGTTGTAACTACCGCCAGTCTCTAACCTCCCTTTCATCTCTAAACTCCTCAAACGCTTGGTCAATCTCGCCTAATCCCTATCGCTCTGCAAACTCTTCTTGACTCGCTGAATCGGGTTTTCCACACCCTAACTCCACGGAAACTCCTTAGTTAAATCTCAAATACCTCCTAAGCAAAATTCAGGGTAATACTCCTTGCGCTTCTTTGGATCTCTCTGCAGCATTTTACATGTTTCCCAAATTTTTCCCACATGCTCAGCGCCATTGGCCCCAGGAACCGTCTCGCTTGGGTTTTCATCCTACCTCCGACCCCTCCCTTTAATGTCTCATTTTCCCGGGTTTACCTCCTCTCCCTTCCTCTTGCGTTGGATTTCCCCAGGGTCAGTTTTAGGGCCTCTCCCCTTTTTTATTGTACACAGCCCCCCTTGGAAAAACTACATTGATTTGGCTTCCAGTACCTCCTATGGGGATGAACCCAATTATACACCCCCTCCCGGACTCACTCCCCCCTTGCTACAAAACACCATGACTGTCTGTCCGCGTCTCGAATCTGTCCCCTCTCCCTCTAAACAAACCTCATAGACTGAACTCTTGCTTTCCCCCATCACAAACCCCCCCCCCCTGTCTTTCTGTTTCTGTATGTGGTTTCCACCATTTCTCCTAGGCAGCAGGCCCGTGTTAGGGTTTAATTGGATTTGATCTCCTTCACCCCTCATATCCCAAACCCTTTTCCCGCTCCTGTCACCTGACCCAAGTATCCCAAAATCCGTCCATTTCCACTTGGGAAAAAACTCAAATTCTCATTACGTCTTATTCTTTCTCGTCTTTACTATGCAACTCCTTGCTTATCGGGTCCCCCTCTGCAAACTCCCCCCCTTCCAAACTGTCCAAATGCACAGCCAGGCTTGTCTTTCTCTCCCGCCCTATAAATGATGCCTACCCTGTGTCATCCCGCAATGGTTGCCCCCCCAGTTAGGATACGTATAAACTCAGCACTCTCACCCCTAAAACTTCCCACAGCGTGCTCCCCCTACTCTCCCCCCCATCCTTTTCTACCGCCCTACCCGTGCCCACTTGTGAGATATCAGATTACATTCCTCAATCATCCGAACCTCCCATGCCCGCCTACAAGATTTCACACGTGCGGTACCAGTTCTCTGGAATATGCTAGCGCGGGCGATCAGGCACATTCACAACCCTCACAGTTTTAAGAGGGCCCTGAAAATACATCTTCTCGGTCTGGCCCACCAAGATCCCTAACTGCGATCACACACATTTGTCACTCCCTACACTAGGGCACTCACAGGCACTTATCTGTATATAGATGTACAGTCTGGGTGGCAGGTTCATCCATTTTTTATGTAAACCACCCCCTATTTATGAAACATGGCCGGACCATTGTAAACTTGGCACTTCTTACCGTATGTTTCACCCATACACCCTAATAGATTGTAAGCTCTCACGAGCAGGGCCCTCACACCTTGTGTCTCATGTGTAAGTACTTTTAATGTGTAATGACTGTATGTTTACCCTTGAATTTGTAAAGTGCTGCGGAATATGTTGGCACTATAGAAATAAAGATTATTATTATTATTATTATTAATCCACCTAATTGATTTTGATTTTTTTATATTATGTATTAATGTGATAATACAATATGTGCCAAGACTTAAAGGGGTTGTCTCGCTACAAAGAATAGCTTTCAAATTGTAGGGAACACAAAATAAAGACATTTTCCAAATATATTGCTTTGTTCCTCTGTTTTCCCTAAGGAGATACAAGTGAATTTATGACCTCCCTGGGTATTTAAGTTCCCTCAGTAACCAACCTGTAAACAATTCTCCCCCTGCTGTTTGTTCTATGAGATAGCAGTGAGTGAGGTCATCACACAGGTCATGGCAGTGTCTGTGCTGCTGAGCAGTAAAAAGCTTGATTTATGTAAAATAAACAGAACTGTAATTAGGGCTTTTGTTTGAGGGATCAGATAAGAAGTCCTGTTAGTAGTTTGAGAAGCTAATCTGATCTAATTAGCAACTGAAAGCACAGCACAGCACAGAGCTGTACAAGCACAAGCTGTATGCAAATTAGTCAGTCTGAACCAGGAAGTGGCAGAGTATTTCATTCATGCATACTTTGAAACTCTGTAGGGAGACAACTCCTTTAATAATGTATAATACAATGAAAGGCCTTGTAAAATCAGAAGAGAACAAAACTAATAGCCAGAAATAAAAGACAAGCATGAAACCAAAATATATCTATGAATCTGAAGTCACAAATAAGGGAACTGAACCAACATGAGACAAAGCTCTGCTTTTCAATAAGATAACAGCGGCATTTCCTAGCAATATGCAACAGATGTCTGTGTTGAGACAAACGTTACGCCTGGAACTACACACTTTTCTTTTGCCAAATTATTTGTTAAGGATTTGTGATAGGTTGGGTTTTCAATTATCAAGATGAATGTTTGATTTCACTATAGCTCAACCAATGCATGCATTATACTTTGTTATATGTAAACTGACCCTCACTTCCTATGGTGGGTTTGCATCCACTAAAGTGTCTTAAAATGCAGCAAGAGGGGATACAATTTTGGCGTAGCACATTGCAATATGTTCTAGCCAAATCTATTAGGCGCTTAAGATGCTCAACAGGTCGGCAAATCTTATCGATAGTAGGTGTGGTCTAGTGGGAATATAGGCGTGGCTACGATGTGCCAAAATTCTGGAGTACAAAGTAAGCCAAAAAAAACTGGTATAAGTTGTACCAATTTATCAAGCAGCACAAGCCACTGTTAAGAATCTGGTACATTTTTAGACTCTCTAAGTTTATGCTGTATAACTTTTAGACAGCGAAGGTAAATGAAGGCTATATATATATATATATATATATATATATATATATATATATTATATATATGTATATTATATATATATATATGATACTAAATATATATATATATATATATATAAACATATAAAAATATCTATATACAGCATATCCATCTATCTATATAAATGTGTGTATATATATATATAATATATATATATTTATATATATATAATATATATATATATATATATATATATATATGCAGTAGAGTCCCATTATTATGACCACCAGCTATTATCCAGATTAATCTCTTTGTGCAACGGTGAAAGCAGTTAGACAAGCTTAAAGTCCAGGCTGGTTGTCACAGGTAACTGGAGTGATTCTGACTGCAGTGTATTCCACACCTGCTGGATTGTGCATGGGTAAGAATCCATACAGCAAATATAACAATCAAAGTGGACCCACAGATGCTCAGTCAGGACCAAGTCTGGGACATTAGGGGACCAGGGTAGTGCTTGGAAGTTTTAGTCATGCTCTTACAACCAATGTCAGATGTTCCAGCAATGGTTGGAGGGTGTTTGTTCCCTGGTATTCCTCAAGCTGACTTGTCCAGCTGCTTCCCGGTCCAGTGCTTTCCTCTGGACTTTCTCTCCTTGGCCTAGAAGTAGGAACTTTTTCCCAGCCTCTCCCAATTTTCTGTGCTCTCAACTTCTAACTATTTACATCTTCTTGGCCTTGCAAGTCTCTCCTCCCACGACAGCCACAAGAAGCGTCCACCCCTCATGCCACTGGACACCTCCCTGAGGAGCTCACTCCTCACAACTTCTCCACTCTCAACTGCAGACTGGAGCACTGATCCCCCTCCAAAGCAGCTAGCCCCCCTCCTCCAACTGAGCTCCACCCACCAAGCTCTCCAATTGGCTGTCCAGTTACTGCTGAATCACTGCACCCCGAAAGCAGGCTAAACCTGCCTGAAACCAACTCTGAACTGTTTAACCCTCTGCTACAAGCAGGCCACCCATTTCCTGGTATCCCATAGCAACCCAACCATTCCAATACACCTACAAGCCCAAAATTGCCTGAACTATTACCTGATCCCTAAAACCTTAACCTTCCATGACCAGGGTGCCTCTCTGCGTGGTCTCCCATGGCAACCTTATGTGTCGCATGCACTAGCACAAGTATAACTCTAACCCCTTACACATGGGGCTCTACAGTTTTCACATCGCTAATTCACAATGGGGCCATTTGTCCACTCACCATACACTTTCATCACAGCAGCAGACAAACAGTTCACAAACTGCTCAGTTTCAAAACTACTGCCACCAACGGCCTGGAAGTCAATTATCCGCTTTTTGCAACTCTTGGAAATCTTCCCTTTTACCCATGACAGAAACAAGTGATATGTGTTTCCACAGCTTAACGCCCACCTTATATATCCACCAAGCCAGCTCATGACCAGTGACTTCCTTCATGAACTACACTCTACCAACGTTAAAAGTATCACAAGGCATTATGGGAAAGGAATAGAGGGTGCTTGATCTTCTCATAATGCCTTGTGATATGCAGATGCTTAGTAGAGGGCAAAAGGGCAATGCAAAACTCTACACACCAATTTGGTGCTCTCCTCAAGGAGAGATGTTCCCCTTTCTGAACGTTGAAGGTAGGGAGTGTTCATAATAATGTGACTCAGCTGTGTACAGAGACACAGCTGATCTTCCAAGTGTCTGTTACATGTCATCCCATTTAGTTAAATTCAAGATTGCTTTTGCCCCATCACCGTTCTGATCATCAGAGCCTGCTAAAATTGACTAAGATACATACTGTAGCTGCCATGTAGCCATAAACTAGAATAAGTAAATGTAGTCAAATTGTGACATTTGCTCTGTTTTTGACTATACATGCTTTTTTTTTTTATTTATATCTGTGTTCTTGTTTGCAAACATCTACCTATTTTATCGGCTGACCCTATTCTCCATGATATTCTGCATTCAGGTTGTCGTTTTGTGGCACGCAAGGCTCCAACATTAGGGCACATTTTATCACCAAGTCTATATACAAACCCAGCAGGATTGTTCATTCTGGTTGCGTTTTCCTGGCAAATACAAATGTGGGCATTCTCTTTGCCTCTTTGCAAACTGTCTGAAAAACCGGCTGCAAACTTTTATACGGGCCGCTATGGAAAACCCGTGCAGCAGTCCCCACTGCACAGGATTTCCACGTGGCGGTTTTTCAAACCGCCGGCGGCCCGAAAAACATTGTATATGTTCATTCTTCCGTCCAATTTTTTTTTCCGACAGGTATTTGTCCTATGCCGTGGGGAGGCGCCTTAAGCCCTCACAGGCAGGGACTTCTCTCCTTCTGTACCAGTTGTTAGTTATTAATTCGTCACCCTTGGACTTGTTGACCTATGTTGTGTATGCAACCTGAATGTACAGCGCTCTGGAACCAAAGGTGCTCTAAAATAAATAATAATAATAATGTGCTAACCAACTTGTACATACTACTAGACAATATATTAATTGCAATACTAGACATGTTGTCTATATTTTTACCTGTACAGATTGTCACCTACAGTATATTAAATGCACTTCTCAATCCCTTAAAGCCCACATCAGAAAACTTCTTTCTGTCATTCCATATGTGGACAGCAGAAATGTTTCTGCTGCATCGCTTTATTTTGCATGATGCAGGCAACATTTCGGTTCAGGGTATTGAACAGGTTTCTCCTCTAACCAGCAGATGTGATCATAAAAGAAAACAAAATCAAAAAATTAATAGAGAGGTTTATTACATTTTTCAACTCGCCATCCTAATGGGTTAAATAAAAGGCAAGATCTTATTTTACATTATTAATTTGTTTTATGTCACATGTTTTTTTTCATGTGTCCGTTCACATTTAGGGGGCTTTCACACAGCGCAGTTTTGGTGCAGTTTTAACTGCGCTCCAATTAAACTGTCTTTATTACCAGCAAGCTTCTTTCAGTTGTCTAAATTGTTCAGAAAGGTGTTTCAAGTAATCAATTGCTGTGTTTGGAGTCTTGTGGATTATGAACACACTAATTGATTACTTGTTTTCCTAACAGTTTAGATAAGTGAAAGAAGCTTGCTGGCAGTAAAGGCACAAAATTGGAGCGCAGTTAAAACAGCACCAAAACTGCGCTGTGTGAAAGCACTCTTGCTATTTAAGGTGGCTATTCACACAAGTGAGCTATGCTATGAGTAAGGGCTGTATGCTGGCCTATAACGCATAAGCTTTGTTCATCTTTTTTGTTGTTCCTTTATCTGCATTTGCTGTAACTGTTTGGAATCGGCTTTTCTACAATAAAGTATCAAGATTTTATAGGGAATACTGGATCCCCTTCTCTATTTTGCCTATGTCCAGGTGTTTTCTAGCACCTTTCAACCTGTTCTCAACCCCATCCTTAACACCCCTAATGTCCAGGTATTGTGGTTCACACCCATTTCGGGCATTCCTCATTACTGGCAGGTGAGCTGGATTTTTTTCTCAAGATGTACTTTCTAATGGTGTCATTTCTTATTAAAAATAATGTATATTAAGCGATCTGGGCTCTGTGATGTCGCCGTGTGCGCCCCGATTGCAGTGAGGAACAGTACGCGGCACCGTTTCTCATTGATTTGAATGCTGCAGCATCTAAGAGGTTAAACTGCACGGGATAACTGCCCCGCTATAACTGCCAAGTGTTAGCTGCAATCAGCTTTGTAACAGGATGGATCTGTACTTATACATCCAATTTCGGTAAGGGATTAAAGGGGTTGTCAAGTGGAAAAAGTTGATGTTCTAAATAACTACTCTTCCACTGTTAGGCACTTTTATAATATATTTTCATTACATTTTTCGTTAGGTTCTGCAGTTTTATATAGCTGGTTGCTGGCAGGAAACTCAGAAACTCCTTGGCCACATGTATGAAAACTGTCTAGGTCTAAATCAGCCAATCAGAGTGTCCCTTTCCTTTTATATCGTGCTCTGGAAAAATGAGAGGGTTACTCTGATTGGATGCTATGGGCAACAAAGTGAGTTTTAGACCTAGACAGTTTTCATACATGTGGCCCCTATGTGTCCAGCCAAGCTATCAGCTATTTTCAGGACAACCTTTAAAGCGACACCTCTTTGGTCTTGCCTCCCAAAACTTTCAACATGAGGGATCAAGCAAGGGTGTACACAGAGTTAAAGGGGTTTTGCCACCATAGACAATGCTGGCATATCGTTAGAGATGGGACCCGCACCTATCTCGGGAAAAGGCCCTTCGTGCAGACTGGAGAGTCAGTTTCGCTTGTGCACGACTCTCTATTCTGCTCTATGGGATTTCCAAGCAGAGACAGCTGTACTCGGAAATCCCATAGAATTGAATGGAGAGTGATTGCGCAAGCGCAGCCAGCTCTCCAGTCGACACTGCGAGTGGCGGACATGTTCCCCACTCATGGCAAAATTCCTTTAAATTGAGAGGAAGGAAAACAGACAAAGAACAGCAAAAGATCACGATAATTGCTATTTTATAAAGCAAAAGCAAACAGCTTTCATACAGGAAATGCTGAGGCCTGGCTACATATAATACAGGAAAGGCAAAATTAGCACAGAAAACATCAAATGGAAATGAACAAAGACTAAGGCAAGAAATTTGAGCCTTTCTTTCTTGACTGGACAATCCTTTTAATAGTGTGAACCTACCTTTATTGAGGCAATTACTGAACACAGCCATAAAACAACAAGTACTCCTTTTGATACTATTACGATACCTGAGGCATGTCAGTTCATGCTTCATTCATCATTCATTTCTCTTATTTTTAGACTCCAGCTAATGGAACTGAGGGAACCAAAGAAAGGTAGGTTTTTAAAGTCTTTAATAAAATGTATTTCTTGTGTAAATGACATGAAGCAAAAATAAAGGCAGATTTATTAATATTTCACATAGTTGCACTCAATATGCCTTCAGCAAACAGAGTGTTTAGAATCTAGTTCTTTGCTTCAATGCGTATGTACTTAAGTTCTGTGCAAGAGTTTGCTATTATTTCTGCTGAATAGACCATAAATAAGGAAACATTATATCCAGCAAGGGCCTCACTTCTGTCTCACAAATGCTAAAGTGAAGCATGATGCAGTTATAGTTTTTGAACATAAATACAATAAGGCTGGAAATTGGCAATTTCTTTTCCTTTGAGAAGCTGTTATGTTTGTCCGTAAATCAAAAATGATCGTATTATGTTGAATTCTTGGCTTGAATCTCTTAGACTAGTGTCCCTCTTAGTAGTATTGCAGAGTTGTGATATGATTTATAGCAGCATTGTTACTAGCTGTACTTTTTTCTTTCATAGAACTTTAAATCTGTATTAAAGATCATTCATATGAATATTCTTCACCTACATTTATACCTAGATAAATCTGATTAATAATGCAAGCTGAATAGTGAATGTTATGGCATGTCTGATAGCATCTGATGTCGCCATTCTCTGCTGTCAGCAAAGTGTCAGTCCAGCTCTGAGATGAATAGTCATTTGAGACTGGTAGCTAGAGACACACTACCAACACATTAAAGGCTTTCATATAAAATTGTCAGGCAGTAGATCCCTGACAAACCCATCTTTCTCAGTTATGTAGGTTATATACACTGTAGTTAGCCTTGGGAAAAGTCTTATATTCATCAAGTATAATCAGAGGAAGCCAATTGCTAGAACCCTAGTTTACTTTGGGATTGTGAAAACCCTAAACAAGCATTTTAACCCCTTAAGCCTCAGGCCTGAAAAGTAGTTAATGACCCGAACATTTTTTTAGTTTTTGCCTCCTTGCGTTTCAACAGTTCTAACTTTTTTATTTTTTCAATGACGCAGTTGGATGAGGCCTCGTTTTATTCGGGACAAGTTGTACTTTATAGGGGAATAGTTTAAGTTCACTTAGAAATTATTGCAGAATTTTTGTAAAAAATTTGTAAACATTTTTATTGTTTTTTTTACATTTTTTTTATACCATTCACATTTCACACTTTATAACTTGTTAGATTAATTCTACAGGTTATAACGGTCCTGTTGATACCTAATATGTGTAGGTTCTTTTTTGTGTGTATGCACAATTATTTTTTATGAAATATTTATTTTTATTTTATTATTTATTTTTTTATTCATTTTTTTTGAGTTGTTATATTTTTTACTTTTTTTTTTTTTATCCCATGAAGGGAGAACTGTTTTAATTTTTTTTTAACACTTAGTAATGTATTCACATATTCATATATGCTAATACATTATAATCTGTGTCACTTTGACACAGGCAGTGATCTGGACAGCACATAGTGTGTCCTGATCACTGGCTTCATACACAGACAGCTCTGGGTCCACTCTAGGTCCCCAGAGCTGACTGTGCAGCTGTGCCCCGGGCTCTGTCGGGTCACCGGGTGTTCCGATCATCCGACAGAACAGGGGAACCCTTTGATTGCGCTGCGGTAACGCACCGCCGCAATCAAAGGGTTAAAGCACCGGGGTGCGGAGGTTTCCTCCACTCCCCGATGCTCGCAGGAGATGCTCTGGGATCAGGGCTGTGTAGGGGCGGCAAATAGACAGGGACAGCTTTGGGGGGCCTAGCGCTAGGGCTCACTGTCTATCTTTTCCTGTCACCCTATCTTGGTCACAGAGCCCCTTATATAAAGTGGTAGAGCACAAATAGGATATTCACACCTTTGTAACCATATTTGTTCATGACTCTAAAATAAAAAGATTAAACTTCCCTTCATCTGTACTCTATTTCTTGTTTACTTCCTAAATATAGTGTATATCAGCAAGATGTAGGAACAGATAGAAAGGGAGTCTGATGGATTAAAAGAGAGCAAGAGTGCTAGACTGGAGGCCGCATAGAAGAATATTGCAATAGTCTAGGCAAGAGATGACATGGACATGGACTAGCATTTTTGCAGTGTCAAAGATAAGGAATGAGTGGATTTGAGATATTTTTCAGGTGGAGGTGACGAGCAGTGGTGAGCGCTTGGATGTGTGACTTGAAGGACAGGAGAAGAAAGGGACTGGTGAAAGTGTAGAGCCATTGACTTTGATAAATAGATCAGGTGGGAGGGTACAGTGGGATGGTGGAAAGAGGATAAACTCCTGGGATCCTAGGACATTCTGGGATACTTGAGTGCAGAAAGTTTATATCATTATTGAGATGAAAAGCCATATGATGAGTTGACCAATGCCTAGAATGTAGATAGAGCAGAGAACCCAGAACTGACCTCTGATGGACATCAATAGAGAGAGTATGAGTACACGAAGGTGTACAAGAGTTAGAGTCAGTGCGGACTTTGTTAAGTACAGTTTAAGTAGATTGGTGGGATCGAAAACCAGATTGAGAGATGGGTGTACAGTTCAATAAAGACGTGGTATTCAAGGAGATGTAAGGCAAATGGAAACACTGAGATGGAACAATAGTTGGACAGAGAGAGATCAAGAGAAGGTTTCTTAAGGATCTGTGTCATAGTAGCATGTTTAAAAGAGGATGGGAAGATGCCAGAGGTTAGCGATAAGGTTTAAGAAATAGATGAGGGTTGGGATAATGACAATACCAAGGTCTGGGAAAACCTAAGATGGCTTTGGGTCAAGATTACAGGTTAAAAGGAAGGTTTAAAGGATTTTTCTCACCTGAGCATTTCATACAGTACATAGGCTCTTGTCTTGACAATACTGGATGGGTTTTCAATGACAGTAGAGGCTTCTTAATCGGCTATATGTTGACGTGATCATGCACCTACAGCAGACATTCTCACTCCCGCTGCTAACAAACTGTCACTTCTTGTTATTAGCGGGAGGACTATTATTTACAGAATAAGGGGTGCATGCATGGTACTACTTCTACTACTACTACTATGACGTCACAAATGAATCAGAAAGAATATAGCCAAAAATGTTATTACAGAGCATGTGCCAAAGTCCTCGCTCCCGTGATTCAAACCAGGACAGGGACAAAGATGATGATGGAGTTCCAGCAACCGATGGCATCCAAGGGACAGGAACCCAGCCATCCCAGTCACAATATGCAGAAGGTAGGCAATTTCACCTTACCCTTGGTATTTGGATAATACAATTGTATTACACAGTTGATTATATTTATGATCCCCATATTTCAAGCTATGATCTTTGTTGTGTGAAAACCATTTTAAGGGAGAAGAGCATTGTGTAGAAATATAGGTGGGTAGTGGGGACTGTTGGTAGATGCTTATGAGGTCACTCCCTATGTTTAGCATGTATGTTTGGAAAGTTCTCAACTTGTGATTCGGCCTCAACTGAATTTTGGGCAACCAATTGACAACCAGTGGGAAAATTGTCAGCCTGTGGGCTAGCCAATCAAACGCCTGCCAGTCAAGAAAGAGAAGGAAAGTCTCCTTAGAGGTTCAATAGTTAGACAGAAACTAAAAAAGTGTTCTTCTGCTATCCATCTGGCTGGCACTGAAAAAAATAAAGTGAAAGAGTAGTAGACTATGCTATTTTCATATATAGAATGTAATCAGATTGGAATGTGACATAAAACTTAACATTTAACAAATGTTATATAAAAAACACAAGTGTAAAACTAAAAATAATTGCGACTATGTACAACAACTTATGTAGAAATCGAATATGGTAGAGGAACAGTATAACGGAACGGAGTCATTAAAACCAGGGAATAGGGAAATTCTTATCCTTTTATGACCTTTAGATGCTATCAAAAACCCTTACTCCAATACACAGAACAACCACCCCCGATAAAAACCCGTCCCTGGTATGAAGCCCTGAAAGTCTCTAACAATGAGGGACATAGTGTGGCACAAAATGATAAAGTTTCAAAAAGAAATACATGGTAATAGTACTACCAATGCAAAATAGAAGTCCCGACATTTACATGGTTCAGAGTCTGACATAAATCATCAAGGGAATTGATAGACAGACATGAAATAATTAAACTGTAACTCTTAATGTGTAAACAGGTAATCACCTATAACGACTAGGATATCAGACCCCATATTTAAATAAAGATTATACATTACATATGGTTCTACATTATATATGGTTCTTTGCTCCATAGAAAAACATTTTAATCTTTAAATTCCATACGTTGTTACATACATGGTTGTACCGTGCTAATTCTAGCTATGCAATACATATTGCAATACATATTTATATTTCTAAGCAATTGTATCCAATGTCAACCTTGTTCTTGTTGAATTATGATGAATATATGACTGGTATCCACAATTGCCCACCGAGGTGTATATCTGTATTGGCAGATGTACTCCTATAGGATTTATCCTGGTGTCCCTCGCATTTTCTGTTAGTCTACCCTGAGGAACGCTCTGCGTTGGCATAGGGAGAAATGAGTCAGGGGTTGAAACATTTTTGTGTGTGTTATGAGACTGAATTTCTGGGGCCACAGGGTCAGTGTAGGATCCTCTAGAGCCAAGAAGGGCCATATGGGGTCGTCCTTGTTGGGACAATGACCCCATGGCTTATTTGATAGGGATACACTGTAGTTGGTTAATAGGGAGAGGCTATATTACCTATTTTTAACCTCCCACAGCATTCTTATTTCCCAGAAATATGAGACTACCTGGATCTGGAAGAAAGTGAGATTCGTAGTGTATATTTCTATAAAATCTCTCTGTAAATCTCTACCCATAAATGGGGTATATGATTATTTAAATTTAAATACTGTTGTCTGGTATTAGGATTAGTAGTGATAACGAATGAAAAGGTTTTCAATTTAAGATATTGTTAAAAGTTACATTTTAAACCACTTGTTACAACTGTGATATTATATGACTTGCATCCCCCTAATAATATCCACATAAATAAAACGTTTCTTCTACTTTTTCATACTGCCTGGAACACTATGCTTCTCATTTTTGTTTTTGTTATTGTCCTGGCATACTGCACGCATTTGATTTGCATTTGCTTATATACGGTCAACACTGTTATTATGTGTTGCTTCTAACTAAACTAGAAAACCAGTGTGATTATGTTCTTCGTCTCCTATTTTTCCCTTTTGTGCCGTTATCGTTACATATCAGTTTTTATTCTTCTCAGATTTAACTTGGGACATTTATTCTTTTCTTAACACAATGATCCCAGTAGAAGAATTCTGATTTGAATTTATGTGCAGACTTTTGAATTATTTAACAAGTTTAGAATTGAAGAACTTTGCATATCATATTTGTGTTTGATTCTTTGTATTTTACAATTGAGCTATGATTAGACGGTGGATATGCACATTCTTTGTAAAGCAATAGCCTCTTATTTATGCTATTTGCACATTGAAAGTGTTTAACAAATAAAAAGACTATATGACCAGCATCAGCTTAAAAGAAGCTATCTGAAAGAACAAGTCAGAAAACTCACCCTGCTGGAATTCTATTGTCTGGCTTAAATACATCTGTATTTTGTAGCTAAATAGGATACTTTAAGATATAACCGTCTCTATAGAAAGCATTTATGTGAAGTCTTTTTACAAAATACCTCCAGTGCACAGTTAAAGAAGCGCCTCACAGTCACATTCATGTATTGTTCAGGAACGGTTAAAGCAGGGATCTTTTTATGTTGAATTGGCATGACATAGGATGCCTCACATTAGATTGCATACATCTCTAGTGTAGAAAAAACGACATAGATAATTATGTTTTCTCAAATCACAAATGATGAAAGTTGATGTGTAGAGTTGGAGAATGGAAGCTCATATAAAGAAACTGACAATGAATGTAATAGATGTAGATTAGATTTATTTGTAGAAAGCCGACATCATGATTTGATGCCAGTGCTGCTCATTTATAAGTTGTAAGAACTAAGGATATTAAAAATTATTGTTGCCTTCTTAGTTACTGAATAACCCATTAAATATATTGACTGTACCTACAGTGGGGAAAAAAGTATTTAGTCAGCCACCAATTGTGCAAGTTCTCCCACTTAAAAAGATGAGAGAGGCCTGTAATTGACATCATAGATAGACCTCAACTATGAGAGACAACATGAGAAAACAAATCCAGAAAGTCATATTGTCTGATTTGGAAATAATGTATTTATAAATTATGGTGGAAAATAATTATTTGGTCAATAACAAAAGTTCATCTCAATACTTTGCTATATATCCTTTGTTGGCAATGACAGAGGTCAAATGTTTTCTGTAAGTCTTCACAAGGTTGGCACACACTGTTGCTGGTATGTTGGCCCATTCCTCCATGCAGATCTCCTCTAGAGCAGTGATGTTTTGGGGTCTCACTGGACAACATGGGCTTTCAACTCCCTCCACAGATTTTCTATGGGGTGGGGATCTGGAGACTGGCTAGGCCACTCCACGACCTTGAAATGTTTCTTACGAAGCCACTCCTTTGTTGCCTTGGCGGTGCTTGGGATCATTGTCATGCTGAAAGACCCAGCCACATTCCATCTTCAATGCCCTTGCTGATGGGAGGAGGTTTGCGCTCAAAATCTCATGATACATGGCCCCATTTATTCTTTTTATGTACACGGATAAGTTGTCCTGATCCCTTTGCAGAGAAATAGCCCCAAAGCATGATGTTTCCATCCCCATGCATCACAGTAGGTATGGTGTTCTTTGGATGCAACTCAGCATTCTCTCTCCTCCAAACATGACGAGTTGTGTTTCTACCAAACAGTTCTACTTTGGTTTCATCTGACAATATGACATTTTCCCAATACTTTTCTGGATCATCCAAATGCTCTCTAACAAACTTCAGATGGGCCCGGACATGTACTGGCTTAAGCAGGGGGACACATCTGGCACTGCAGGATCTGAGTCCCTGGCGGCGTAGTGTGTTACTTATGGTAGCCTTTGTCACCTTGGTCCCAGCTCTCTGCAAGTAATTCACTAGGTCCCCCATGTGGTTCTGAGATTTTTGCTCACTGTTCTTGTGATCATTTTGACCCCACAGGGTGAGATCTTGCGTGGAGCCCCAGATCGAGGGAGATTGTCAGTGGTCTTGTATGTCTTCCATTTTCTAATTATTGCTCCCACAGTTGAATTCTTCACACCAATCTGCTTGCCTATTGCAGATTCCATCTTCCCATCCTGGTGCAGGGCTACAATTTTGTTTCGGGTGTCCTTCGATAGCTCTTTGGTCTGCACCATAGTGGAGTTTGGAGTGTGACTGTTTGAGGTTGTGGACAGGTGTCTTTTATGCTGATAACAAGTTCAAACAGATGCCATTACTACAGGTAATGAGTGGAGGACAGAGGAGCCTCTTAAAGAAGAAGTTACAGGTCTGTGAGAACCAGCAATCTTGCTTGTTTGTAGGTGACCAAATACTTATTTTCCACCATAATTTGCAAATAAATTATTTCCAAATCAGACAATGTGATTTTCTGGATTAGTTTTCTCATTTTGTCCCTCATAGTTGAGGTCTACCTATGATGGCCTCTTTCAGCTTTTTAAGTGCACAATTGGTGGCTGACTAAATACTTTTTTTCCCCACTGTATTTTCTATACATTTCATATAGTTTCACCAGTTATTTACGTGCCAATGCTTGTTTTATTCATAGTAAACTTTGTCTATTGTGACAATATTTCCAATAAGGAAATAGTTCCAATAAGGAATACCATATCTTTTGAGTTAAAATAATGGACATACAGGCAGTCATAAGAACAGCAGTGAAATACATTGGTAGACAAAAACATAGAAATATATGAATTACCTGCCAAGTGTTGTTCACTCACTGTTGTAATAATGAAATTATATACCAGGCTTGTGGAGGAGGTAGATGTTGAATGATGGAAGGTCCCAGGTTTCAGGCAGGTGTTCGCACCTGGGTAGCAGGTGTGTGTGGATATCAGGCCTACCGATGTGGTTTATTCCAGTGCTGTTGTAGTGCACCAGCTCTGGAATAAATGACATAGACTCTCAGCTTGGGATCACAGGCTTTACTCACAGGTCAGACACTTGAAGTACTTTCACTGGTACAGACGTGAGTCCATAAAAAAACAGTTCACAATCTTCCCTGTCTTTTACACTGATACTTCAGGACAACTAGGCTCAACTCCTATGTAATGGGTCTATCTTTCACCCCGGCTACTGTGACACCTATCTCTTCTTCCAGGAGAAGTATGTTCCACAACTCCATTCTATGACTGGACTAACAACTTCAGTCACCTGCAGGCTTTACTAGTGGTGATTTGTGTTCCCCAGCCATTGTGGCCTGAACCTTTCCTATGGCTCTACCGCCACCAGGCTAAAGCACTATCACAATCTTTACTTCTTTCTTCTTTTTCTCACAAAAGTGAGTACACCTCTCACATTTTAAGTATTGTATTATATCTTTTCAAGAGACAACACTGATGATATGATATTTTGATACAATGTAAAATAGTCAGTGTACAACTTTTATAACTGATAATTTAGTATGCCCTCAAAATAACTCAACACTCAGCCATCAATGTCTAAACCACTGGCAACAAAAATGAGAACACCCCAGAGTGAAAATGGACAAATTGAGCCCAAAGTGTCAATTTTGTGTGGCCACCATTATTTTCCAGCACTGCCTTAACTCTCTTGTGCATGGAGTTCACTAGAGCTTCACAGCTTGCCACTGCAATCCTCTTCCACTCCTCCACAATTACATCACAGAACACCTTTACTCTCATTTTCTTTAGCAAGACAGTGGCCATCTTGGAGGTGTGTCTGGGGATGTTAACAAGCCATCGATGTCTAAACCGCTGGCAACAAAAGTAAGTACACCCCTAAGTGAAAATGGACAAATTGCACCCAATTTGCCATTTTCCCTCCACGGTGTCACGTGACTCATTAGTGTTACAGGGTCTCAGGTGTAAATGGGGAGAAGATGTGTTAATTTTGGTTTTATCGCTTTTACACTTTCTCATACTGGTCACTTGAAGTTCAATACGGCACCTCATACGCAAAGAACTGTCTAAGGAATTTTTGATTTACATAAAGATGGCACAGGCTATAGGAAGATTTCCAATACCCTAAAAATGAGCTGCTGAACGGTGGCCAAGACCATGCAATGGTTTAACAAGACAGGTTCCACACAGAACAGCCCTCACCAAGGTTGACCAAAGAAGCTGAGTGCATGTACTGAGCATCAAAATAGACCTATAGGCCAGTAAGCTTAACCTCTGTTGTAGGTAAAATGTTTGAAGGTTTTCTCATAGATGCTATCCTGGAGTATCTCACTGAAAATAAATGTATAACGCCGTTCCAGCATGGGTTCATGAAGGATCGGTCCTGTCAGACTAATCTCATCAGCTTCTATGAGGAAGTCAGTGCTAGACTGGATCGGGGTGAGGCACTGGATGTCATATATCTAGATTTTTCTAAAGCATTTGATACGGTTCCGCATAAAAGGTTGGTAAATAAATGAGAATGCTTGGACTGGGGGAAAATGTGTGAAAGTGGGTAAGTAACAGGCTCACTGATAGAAAACAAAGGGTAGTAATTAACGGTACATACTCAGACTGGACCGCTGTTACTAGTGGGGAACCACAAGGGTCAGTATTGGGCCCTATCCTCTTTAACATTTTCATTAATGATCTTACACAGGGAATACACAGTAGAATATCGATCTTTGCAGACGATACTAAGCTCTGTAAAGTAATCAACACAATAGAGGATAATATGTTATTACAAAGGGATCTGGATAAGTTGGAAGCCTGGGCAGGGAAATGGCAGATGAGGTTTAACACTGATAATGCAAGGTTATGCACATGGGGAGAGAAATCCATTACATGATTACATGTTAAATGGAAAAACACTGGATAAAAGTGACATGGAGAAGGACTTGGGAATCCTGGTGGACAGTAAACTTAATTGTAGCAGCCAGTGTCAGGCAGCAGCAGCCAAAGCAAATAGGATCATGGGGTGCATTAAAAGGGGCATAGATGCACATGATGAGAACATTATTCTCCCATTATACAAGTCACTGGTTAGACCACACATGGAATATTGTGTACAGTTTTGGGCACCAGTGCACAGAAAGACATTGTAGAGCTTGAACAGGTACAAAGGCGGGCAACAAAAATAATAAAAGGACTGGGGGGACTACAGTACCAGAAAGATTAGCAAGATTAGGGTTATTTAGTTTAGAGAAAAGAAGGCTTCGGGGGACATAATACATATGTTTTAAAATACATCAAAGGTCAATTTAGAGATCTCTCCCAAGATTTTTTTATACACAGGACTGTATCTAGAACAAGGGGCATCATCTACGTCTTGAGGAACGAAAGTTTCTACATAAACATAGAAAGGGATTTCTTTACTGTAAGAGCAGTGAGACTATGGAATTCTCTGCCAGAGGGACTTGTCATGGTGAATTCAATAACCGAGTTCAAAAAGGGTTTGGATGCATTTCTGGAGCGTAATAATATAACAAGTTACAGTGACTAGGATTCAGGAGAGGGGTCATTGATCCAGGGATTTTTCTGATTGCCAGATTGGAGTCAGGAAGGAATTTTTCCTAAAATGAGGACAATTGGCTTCTACTTCATTGGGGGTTTTTGCCTTCCTCTGGATCAACACCTTAGCACAACAGGCTGAACTAGATGGACGACTTGTCTTTTTTTAGCCTTACAAACTATGAAACTATGAAACTATGAAACTATGAGTGTTGCCAGCATTGCTGCAGAGATTAAAGCAGTGGGAGGCCAGCCTGCCAGTGCTCAGACCATATGTGGCACAATAAATCAAATTTGTCCGTATGGCTGTCATCCTAGAAGGAAGCTTCTTTTAAAGATGATGCGTAAAAAAGCCCACAAACAGGTTGCTGAAGACATGGACAACTGGAACCATGTCCTGTGGTCTGATGAGACCAGTATACACTCATATGGTTTAGTTGGTGTCCAACATGTGTGGTGACAACCAGGTGAGTCCAAAGAGAAGTGTGCCTTGCCTACAGTCAAGCATGATAGTGGGAATGTCATGGTTTGGGAATGCATGAGTGCTACCGGCTGTAAAGAGCTACAGTTCATTGAGGGGAACCATGAATGCCAACATGTACTGTGACATCCCGAAGAAAAGCATTATCCCCTCCCTTCAGAAACTGGACCACAGGTCAGTATTCCAACATGATAACAACCCCAGCACACCTCCAAGATGGCCACTGGCTTGCTAAAGAAAATGAGAGTAAAGGTGCTCTGTGATGTCGTTGTGGAGGAGTGGAAGAGGAGTCCAGTGGCAACCTGTGAAGCTCAAGTGAACTCCATGTCCAAGTGAGTTAAGGTAGTGCTGAAAAATAATGGTGGCCACACAAAATTGACACTTTGGGCTCAATTTGTGCATTTTCACTTGGGGGTATTCTCACTTCTGTTGTCAGTGGTTTAGACATTGATGGCTGTGTGTAGAGTTATTTTGAGTGCATACCAAATTAACATTGTTATACAAGCAGTCCACTGCCTACTTTACATTGTATCAAAGTGTCATATCTTCAGTGTTGTCGCATGAAAAGATATAATTAAATATTTACAAAAATGTGAGTGGTGTACTCACTTTTGTGAGATACTGTAAGTACTATAAACAAATTTAACTGGAGTACAGCATAAAGCTATTTCTGAGCTGAAGAATAATAAAAAACTTGATTATTAAGAAGACAGATACGAAGGGTATGATATGGGGGACACTGGCCTTTCTAAAAAAAACAGGCAATGGAGATCCTTAATAGCGAACCGACATACAAAATAAAAGACCAAACCAAATGACCCAACCAATATATTTAAACAGAAACAGAGTTTATTACAGGAGGGTTTTGTTTTGGGTGTTACATCAGAGAAAGTGGCTAAATACATCTGTCAAGATAATCTCATTACTCCTTTGATTTATGATATTTCTAAATTGCATAAGGGAGTATTTCCTCCCAAATTACACCCAATCATTTCAAGTGTGTATAGTTCCAAATGTGCCTCGGTACTTAAAGGACAGCAAGACGGTTCTACAAATTGTTTCGAATTTCAGGTGGTCACTGTCTGGAAACCACCCGTGCCCACTCGAGGGCCGACGGCCTGACTTGGGGGGTGCCGTGATGTTGTTCTCCCCCCTAGGGGTGCACAACATCAGTCACAGTTATCCCTATCCACACGGGCACAGGAAGATCCAGGGAGTGCAAGAGGATACCCCACTCGACAACAATCCTGAATGTCTGGGAGAGCTCTGTTTACCCATACTGGTTAAACAGAGCTCTGCTAGCCCAGTGCTGCCACTAGTTCTTTGTTGGTTATAAGACCGCTCCGTCACTGGCTTACAACAATGCCAGGAACCAGCCTTGGGGTACCGATATTTTAGAAACCAAACAAAACGGACCCACAGGATCGATGATCAACACGAGACTAGCCCAGATTAAAGTTTATAGATTTAATTTCCCTTGGAGGGCACACTAGACAAACAATATATACATAGGGGCAATACTATACAGATATTGGTCAGTGGTGCAAATACAGATATGGTTACAAACAGAGGCAGCAAGATGTGTCTATTTACCTTAGGTTGGCTTTGTGCTGGGCACACATGTGGGGGTGAATGTGGCCTTTCTTCTGTGTGCGGGTGCTCCTGGAATACTAGTGTCGGATACCCCCCTTCAAAAGAGACAACCATGGGCAAACCTGGGCTTCGGCTTATAACAGTACTGAGACAGCCCACGTCGCACCCCTCTGCACTCCCACTCACACCCCCGGGATGGTCTACAAACTGCTTCTTCTCTGGACATGCCATTTTTTGGCTTTGGACCCAAAACAAATCATACCACGGCAGGGCATTGGGACAGAGCTGAGCTAGTGGCACCACCAGAACCGGATGGGCCTAAGCTATGGCCTGGTACCACATATGCTCATCCTACTTGGTTTCTAAGGCCAGCTTTGGGTTTCTCTCTTCCCCTTTACACTAAAAACGGAGTGGCATCTATATGTGTGGGAAGTTTCATATTTTAAAATATGAAACTTTGGTGGACCTGTGATGCACTATTCTCCCATAAATCAATATGAAATATCGGCGCCTGGCTGTCTCCTAGCTCCTTTGTTATCCAGGTCTGTGAGAGCCCATGTGTATTAGCCTGAGCCACGTGCAAACAAATTTAAATGAGAATTCTCTGATGTGCCGATCTCCTGCTAGGATGATCTCCTCTCTGTCCTTTGTCAGCCAGGTCTGGCTGTCTCTTGCCTAATTGATGGCTTCCTGGAACATGTGTTGTGTATGTGAATTTGAGTTATGAGAGCTGCGGGGGTATCTTATCATTTTTGTGTCAATTGTCCTCACAGTCACCAAGTTATATTTGGGTAACGTGTGATGGGGTAAGCTTATTTTCTAGTACGCCAAATCATTTGACCCTTGCAGCTATTTCTTTTAACCTAAAGTATAATAGCCATTATGAGGAGGATATACAATGGTTTATCATCATTAGTGTGACTTTCCTGTTGACAAGTAATTTTTTGTGGTTTGATGGAGATTTTTATATCCAGGTTGAGGGGACTCTGATGGGTTTCACTTTCTCCCCATCATTAGCCAATTTTTCTATATGATATTGTGAACGAGAGACAGGATCTTTTTGGGGTTCAACCTTTTTCAGCATAGTATTGTCTAGTATGGACGTTATATGGGTGACTTCTTGGTTGTCTGGGGCTGTGATGTAGCATTCATACCGGATTTCATTCAGTATTTGAATGATAATACTTTGAATCTCAAATCCACTTATTCTTTCAATCAAGAAAGTACCCCCTACCTAGATGTTTATTTGTATACAGAGGTAGATCATGTACATACATTATTATATAGAAAGCTGAATTTAGGCAATATAATGTTACTTGCAAATAGCTGCCACCCAAGGCACACAATAACGCTTTCCCCATTGGGGAGTATACAAGTGCTAGATGTGCCTTCTCTAAAGATGATGACTATAAAAAGGAAATAAAAATATAGGCAGCAGACTGAAGCAAAGTGGGTCCTCAAAAAAAAAAGCATATAACATGAAGGATAAAACACAGGATATATTATATAGGGTGCACCATAAGAGAGCTAAAGAGTGAAATTGCAAAAACATCTAAATGAGATTAATAAAAAGCAAATACTAACTTCATGCACTGCCTAGCTATTCTTTGTTGAGGACAGTGGATATAAACACATGCTATGGTTCTTCAGCCTGGAAAGGGTTATTCAACCCAAAAGGAGCAGATACTGCAGGTGTGCAGTAAGGAGGAAAGAAGTCTATTGGATATTGGAACTTAACACTTAGAGGTTTTAATCATAGGCATGATGTTATGTATTTTTATTAAAATAATTTGTAGAATAAAATGCCCTTATATATGTTTATGGGAGATATTTCTATACCATATTTGCTATATATAAGAACTTTATTGATACCAGCATTGGTGTGTTCTTTGATTTTAAAGAGTTCACTACAGGTGCGAACATGCTATGATCAAGAGTCCACATTGGACTTAAAACTCGTAAGCATCTAACCTGTTCATTTATGCTTGCAATAATGTATGTGGTTTTAACCAGTTTACAATAAAGAAGAAAACCATGAGAAGCTTTGGATTTTTCAAAAAATGTTTTTTTTACAAATTTTGTTTTTAAGTTGATGCAGAAAACTGATCCAAACAGTTGTTTTTGACGAATATTGCACTGAAGAAACATTGCCAGCAATGAGGGGTGAGCGTTTGTTTTTCCTTTCATATATTGACAGTGCCATTAACAACTTCTCGTCTTCCTGATGTCTGCGGCATCTTGTCTCTTCAAAAATATTTTAATTAACCCCCCGTTCTGGATATGCTAGATGATGATGTTTTTGAGCCTTGAGCTGCATGTAAGGTTATTAAAGAAGTCAGAGATAAGGTAATACTGTAGATGTAATGAATGTCAATGGGGCCGGCGGGCCACCCCTCCCCCTGCACTGCGGGAGAACACGCGTATTGGCGCGAGCTCCCGAAACACACGATGAACGCGCCGCAGTACATTGTGTGAACATACTCTAACATGGAAACATTTGTAAGGCTAAAGAAAGATCTGCAACTATTCTTTCAATCCTATTTTTCAGCAATGTTTATTAAGAATAATTCAAAAAAAAAAAAAAAAAACCATGAGGAAGAAGCCAATTGTCCTCATCATAAGGGAAATAAACTTTTTCCTGACTCCAAATCTAGCAATCAGAATAAATCCTTGGATCAATGACCCTTCTTCAAAAATCCTTTTGTTATAGATACAGTTCTGGGTATAAATAGGTCATAAAAGAGATCTCCATACGAATGGAGCAAGAGTCAACACATAGTAATTAAGTCACCACTCATTCATCTTCATTTTAAACTAGATAGTCCTACTTTTAATAGTTTTTCTGGGTAGTGTAGTCCATCTATTTTATTCATGACTTTGGATACCTGAATTTGAGTCCACTCAAGCTCTACTATATTCTTCCTGTACGCTGATTTCCAAAACTTTACACAGTGTTCCATATGCACTCACTAGTGATTTTTGTAAAATAGTTGAACCATATTTCTGTTACGTGCATCTATAGTTTGACAGCCAACAAATAATCCCAGTCCTGTCTAAAAGGTAGGGCCTCATGTCTGAAAACTGTCTAGGTCTAAGACTTTGTTGCCGATAGCAACCAATCAGAGTGCCCCTTTCATTTTTTCAGAACACTATATGAAATGAATGAGCTCTGATTGGTTGTTATGGGCAACAAAGAAAGTCTTAGACCTAAACACTTTTTATACATGTCACCTTGGTTTCTCCTAGAAGCTGGTCAAATCAGCTTGACCACACTAATTCCTTGTAAACCTATGCTGACATAGCATTTTAAATTTATTTTCATTCAGACAAGATCTCCTGGAAAACCTTACAACAAACAAACAAAGGTTAAACTTAAAGGCTCATGGTTTCAGTCCTCAGTTTATGACCCTTTGTTTTGAATATTGCCACCATATTTACTATGTGCCAGTCCCGTAGAACAGACTCCGTGACAACAAAGTCCTGAGATATTAGAAATACCGTTCTATTACATCACTTAATATTCTTACAACACATGGGTATATGCTGTCAGGAGGCACTGCACCTCTTCCTGGTTAGAGAGGCAAAATGTAATGGATGGTTTACGTTATCTGCATTTCAACAGAATATCATTTTTGTCTTTAACTACAGAGGAGCAATGTTTATTACAGTTTCTCTATGCTAATCATCCTTTTGAGTTTATTTCTCAATACATTTGAAAAAGAAAACACTTTCAGTTCTAACATTCTTTACCATTCATGAAACTGAAAACATTTAAGGGCTAGTTTTCTTCCTTTGGCAATGAATTAGTTTATATCTAGCTTGTTTTTATCTTTATCTATTTTTTACTGAAAGGGGTCGTCCCACTGATAGGATATAACATCGATGTCATATAGATGCTGATACCACCTCTGTAGTGCTGAACGGCTATGTTTGGAAATCTTATTGATTCTAATGGGAAAGCTTCGACCACCTCTCCATCCAGGACAGAGAGCTCTCAGTTTCTAAAATAGATTAATTTCTTTGGCAATTATTTTATTCTTTAAATTCAAAGCCTTTGTAATTGTTGGACAATTGTAGATGACTGTTCCTGTAAATATTGGCAAAAGCATTGCTGAATTGGTCTACCCAGGAGCAGGACAAGGCATTTTGGTGCCCTAGGCAAGTAGGCCAATGGCGAAAAAAACAAAATAAAAAAAACAGCCCTAACCTAACACACACTGCCTGCGTCCCCCAGCTAGGCGGATTGGGGAAAAACCCCCACAATTCTGACACACAAGTGTGGAGTTAGTAGGGTCGCTTAGATTGTATTTATATAAAATAATATGTTGTGAATACTACAGCCACCCCCACACACACTAGAGCCTCCCCCTCACACTACAGCCCCCCCTCACACTACAGCCTCCCCCTCACACTACAGCCTCCCCCTCACACTACAGCCCCCTCACACTATAGCCTCCCCCTCACACTACATCCTCCCCTCTCACACTACAGCCTTATCCTAACACTACAGCCTCTTAGCTCAACTACAGCCTCCCCCCTCACACTACAGCCTCCCCTCTCACACTAAAGCCTCCCCTCTCACACTACAGCCCCCCTCACACTACAGCCTCCCCCCTCACACTACAGTCCCCCTCACACTATGGCCTCCCCCCTCACACTAATGCCTCCCCTCTCACACTACAGCCTCCCCTCTCACAATACAGCCCCCTCACACTACAGCCCTCCTCTCACACTACAGCCTCCCCCTCACACTGCAGCACCCCCTCCCACTACAACTTCCCCCCTAACACTACAGTCTCATATCACACTACAGCCTCCCCTCTCACACTACAGCCTCCCCTCTCACACTACAGCCTCCCCCCTCACACTAAAGTCTCCCCTCTCACACTACAGCCTCCCCTCACACTACAGCCTCCCCCCTCACACTACAGCCTCCCCTCACACTACAGCCTCCCCCCTCACACTGCAGCCCCCCTCCCACTACAGCCTCACCCCTAACACTACAGTCTCATATCACACTACAGCCTCCCCTCTCACACTACAGCCTCCCCCTCACACTACAGCCTCCCCCTCACACTACAGTCTCCGCTCTCACACTACAGCCTCCCCCCTCACACTACAGCCTGCCCTCTCACACTCCAGCCTCCCCTCTCACACTACAGCCCCCCTCACACTACAGCCATCCCCTCACACTACAGCCTCCCCCTCACACTGCAGCCCCCCCACTACAGTCTCCCCCCTAACACTACAGTCTCATATCACACTACAGCCTCCCCTCTCCCACTATAGCTTTCCCCTCACACTTCAGCCTCCCCTCTCACACTACAGCCTCCCCTCTCCCACTACAGCCTCCCACTACAGCCTCCCCCCTAACACTACAATCTCATATCACACTACAGCCTCCCCTCTCACACTACAGCCTCCCCCCTTACACTACAGCCCCCTCACACTACAGCCTCCCCTCACAGTACAGACTCCCCCTCTCACACTACAGCCCCCTCTCACTATAGCCTCCCCTCACACTACAGCCTCCTCCCTCACACTACAGCCTCCCCCTCTAACACTACATCCCACCTCACACTACAGCCTCCCCCTCTCACACTACAGCCTCCCCCTCTCACACTACAGCCCCCCTCACACTACAGCCTCCCCCTCTCACACTAAAGCCTCCCCCTCTCACACTACAGCCCCCCTCTCACACACTACAGCCCCCCTCACACACTACAGCCCCCTCACACACTACAGCCCCCTCACACACTACAGCCCCCCTCACACACTACAGCCTCCCCTCACACACTACAGCCTCCCCTCACACACTACAGCCCCCCTCTCACACTACAGCCTCCCCTCTCCCACTACAGCCTTCCCCTCACACTACAGCTCCCCCACACTACAGCCTCCCCTCTCACACTACAGCCTCCCTCTCACACTACAGCCTCCCCCTCTCACACTACAACCCTCCTTCACTGTAGCTCTCTTTAGCTCTAATTCTCCCCAACTCCACACACAGTAACCACTCACCTCTTCTGTGTGGCTCACTGAGCATTTGCTGTACCAGTGCTCCACTGGGGACAGGGGGCCAAAGCTCCGCCCACTATTCCCAGCATACACTGGATGATCATGTGACAGGAAACTGTCACAGGGGACAGACATGATAGAAGAGATGGATTGTAATCTCTCCTAACATTTGTCTCCTTAGTCACTGCCATCACTGCATAGCCGCCCCGATAACTCCTCCCCCCCGCGTCAGGAGGAAGGAGGGGGATGGAAGTAAATCACTCTGCTCTCTGCTCCCTGCTGTATAGAGATACAACAGGAAGCTGCCATGTATGGAGCTGGCTCTGCTCCTGAGCTGGCTCCATGCCTGTGCCCCCTAGTGGCAGGCACAGGGAGGCGCCCTAGGCGATGGCCTAGCAGTCGTCCCAGCTCTGGGTCTGCCCAATCATAGAAAGAACTGTGGAACCATAGTAGTTGCAACTACACAGCCCTTTCTGTCCCTCCCTTTACTCCACTCTATCATCAGTGCTGGGGGGCAACAATAAGTTAAAGCCAGTGCAATACTGGATACTGGTGAGCTGAGTAACTTCTGCATCCTAAGCATGTAGAATTAATCCTTCACCTGCCCTTCACCGGGGATGCTTACATTGATACCTTTACTACCCTTAACCACCAATGATACATACATTTACATTCTTACTCTCCTACCGTAGATCACCAGGTAAACTAACATTAATCAGGGATGGGGTCTTGCTGTTCTCTTTAACTGGATGTTAAAAGAATAGCTGGTTGGGATAAACCAGGGAGAAGTAGGCCAAGATCATGACCAGGTTAATCTGAATTCAGTTATAATGATGTCCTTAGGATGCGCATATAACGGAATAATCAGAAACTGGTGGATACAAAGATACCCTCAGTTCCTGCCCAGCCATTCAGCACCTTTTGTTTGAATTTCTTTTTTCATGGTACACTGTGTACAACAATATAATTCATTTCAAGAGGTACAGTGTATATTATATCTTTTGTTATGGGGTATAATGTGTACTATAATTTATTTACAAAGATATAAGGGGACATGTCTGAAAACTGTCTTGGTCTAAGACTTTTCTTGTTGCCCATAGCAACCAATCAGGGTTCCCCTTTCATTTCATATAGAGCTCTAAAAAAATGAAAGGGGCGCTCTGATTGGTTGCTATGGGCAACAAGAAAAGTCTTAGACCAAGACAGTTTTTAGACATGTCCCCCATAGTGTGTAATATTAGTAATTTCAGTAGACACAGTGTGTAGTATAATTTATTTCAGGGGCATGGTTTCTAGTATATTAATATTCAGGGGGTATAGTGTGTAATATAATTATTTTAAGGACCCGTTCACACAACGGATTTGGCCGCGGGTTTGCCCCCATGCAAATTAGTAGGCAGGGGCAAACCGCTGCCGCGCTGAGGACTCCCTGTCAAGAATTGACAGGAGAGTTCTCAAACACGTGCGGCCCCAAAGCCACGGCCAAACCCACGGCGTGTGAATATTAACGCGGTTTCCAATAGGAAACCATGTTTATAAACTAGGTGCGATTTGGCCGCGGAAACCGCGTCGGAACCCGCAGCCATAACCGCGACCAAATCCGTCGTGTGAACAGGGCCTAAGGGGACACTGGCAGCCTGCTGCATAACTAACTAGCTCTGAGAACCAGCTCAACATTGGTAGCCTGTGGACATGTGGTTGAGTGCTTAAACCTATGGGATGCTACAGTTGGGTCCACTTTGGGAGTTAAGTGGGAGTCCTTGGCCCTTGTGAGCCAGGAGATATATGTAACTACAATGGGCATTGTTTGTGGGCCTTGGATAGTAGGCTCAGCTAGGACAATCTTGGATGTAGTGGACTCATATCAGTAGATGGCGGAAGGGGTGGTAAAGTGGGGACTGAATACACAAAACAAATCTGTGTTGAGGGAACGATTGGAGGTAGGCCTTAGATTTAGTGGTAATTTAATGGGCAATAATTTGTTTTGGTCACAGCTCTTGAGAGGAATGTTTGATAGTACAACTAAATGACTGACAATACCACATATGTCAAAAAGTTCAGTATACTTGTTTATTTTGATTACATTGGTCTGCACTTGTCTTCTATTATGGCGTGAGAATAGAGACCTAATCCTGCGCTATAAGTTGCTTAAAAGCAGCACAAGAACAGTATAAATAACTTAAAATCACACTAGATACTTTTTAATATCATATTATTGTGTATGTCTTGAGTTTGTTCTTTTAAATGCTACACTTCTTACTGAGCAGTCTCTTTATATTACATCTGTTCAATTAATGGGAATTTAGGCTCTCGCTTTCATGCCAGAAACTGTACAAAGTCCAAAGGAAACGCTGTACATGTGACCTATTGAGTAATGGAGGTTGAGAGAAAGAATGCTAAAATAGGTTAGTTCACACTTTAAATGATATGCTAATCCCACGGCTTTTCAAGGATTCCAAGGCACATTAGTAGCGGCAGGGAAAATTGTGCAATTTTGTTGCATTTAAAAGGATGTGCGACTTTAGAAAAGCCTTACTTTGTTTAAAGTAGTCATACATTAGAGCCTTCCTGTGATAAATATACCTCATACTTTCATAAATGGATTATACCAAGAAGAGAGAAAGATCCAATTTACATTTAAAGTTACCTGCCCAGCAGAAAAACATCTAAGAAAATATTCATATTCTGACAATTATAACAGTGCCCTTTTTTCCCAGCAACATACAGTATTATATTTGAAATATGTATATATCCTACAATAATGCAAGTGGAAATGTTTTATTAAAATGTCCTGATGATTATTTACTCTTGTGGTGGCACCAGGAAAGTGTAACATTTTGGAGCAGCAACTTGTAGTATGTCACAGACACATTTATTATGTGCTTTAGACACTTTTACGAATGGCCTAAGGGGCTCGCTTAGTTAGAGATGGACATGGCTTAGAGGAAAAAGGGGCATAACCATGATGCAAGGTTATGCGCCCAAAAATGTCCAGAGTAGCAGCAAAAATCTGCAGCAGAATTTTGGTGCAAAGTAAGTTGATTAATAGTTGATCTTAAAAAGGTAGACAAGTCTAGAGTTGCTCCAAATGCATCAAATAACATGAGCCACTGTGATAAATCTGGCACCTTTTTATACCTTGTATATATACTATAGCCACGATTCTGTAATCTTTACTTTCTTTTTAATTGATACAAAAGATATGCATGTGTAGCACAATAGAAGCTTTAAAAAGTATATAGATAGGTAACCGTTACAGGGTAAGATTCAAAGTCCAACCTTTCAGTCCATGTAGACTTATTGACAAGCTGAGCCCTGTTGTTCTTCTGAGCGTGTAGCCTCCATCACCTCCGTGCTCGTTAGCACCTGCTACGTTTTGGGGTCCTCCCACTTTGTCAAGCATTCTGGGATGTTGAAACGGTTCTACTTATATACTAAACAGACCATTAAAAACAACATTTATTTAAAAACATCGGTATATGTAGGTAAGGAATTTTAACTTCAATTTTCTATGTTTAATTCCTTGTCTTTATTAGATCCTTAGACGTATATTTTCTAACCCTACTATACCGTCCCTACGAGTAGGGAGGTAGTGAAGACTTAAAGGTACACGCTTCACCTACATTCTTCGTTAAGACCATTCGTTAAGACCATTAAGTTACGATACGTTAAGATACGTTTTTTTCACTTTTGCCCAGTCCAGCTTTGTTGATAGAGGCACCTTGCACTTAAATTTCAATACAGCAATTTTGTCTTCACCGCAGGTCTATTTTTAGGTGCAAAAAATACCGTTTATTATCCATATACATTTCAGATACATGTTTTTTCACTTTTGGTCAGTCCAGCTTTGTTGATAGAGGCACCTTGCACTTGAATTTCAATACAGCCATTTTGTCGTCACCGCAGGTCTATTTTTGGGTGCAAAAAATACCGTTTATTATCCGTATACATTTCAGATACGTTTTTTTCACTTTTGCCCAGTCCAGCTTTGTTGATAGAGGCACCTTGCACTTAAATTTCAATACAGCAATTTTGTCGTCACTGCAGGTCTATTTTTAGGTGCAAAAAATACCGTTTATTATCCATATACATTTCAGATACATGTTTATTCACTTTTGGTCAGTCCAGCTTTGTTGATAGAGGCACCTTGCACTTAAATTTCAATACAGCCATTTTGTCGTCACCGCAGGTTTATTTTTAGGTGCAAAAAATACCGTTTATTATCCGTATACATTTCAGATACGTTTTTTTTCACTTTTGCCCAGTCCAGCTTTGTTGATAGAGGCACCTTGCACTTAAATTTCAATACAGCAATTTTGTCGTCACTGCAGGTCTATTTTTAGGTGCAAAAAATACCGTTTATTATCCGTATACATTTCAGAAATGTGTTTTTTCACTTTTGGTCAGTCCAGCTTTGTTGATAGAGGCACCTTGCACTTAAATTTCAATACAGCAATTTTTTCGTCACCGCAGGTCTATTTTTAGGTGCAAAAAATACCGTTTATTATCCGTATACATTTCAGATACGTGTTTTTTCCCTTTTGGTCAGTCCAGCTTTGTTGATAGAGGCACCTTGCACTTACATTTCAATAAAGAAATTTTGTCGTCACCGCAGGTCTTTTTTTAGGTGTAAACAATACCGTTTATTATCCGTATATATTTCAGATACGTGTTTTTCACTTTTGCCCAGTCCAGCTTTGTTGATAGAGGCACCTTGCACTTAAATTTCAATACAGCAATTTTGTCATCACCGCAGGTCTATTTTTAGGTGCAAAAAATACCGTTTATTATTCGTATACATTTCAGATAGTTTTTTTTTCACTTTTGCCCAGTCTAGCTTTGTTGATAGAGGCACCTTGCAATTAAATTACAATACAGCAATTTTGTCACGGCCACAAATGTCGTCATCAGCATCATCAGCATCCGTCCAACATGAAGCGACGGCAGCCCAAATGTCAACTCGTGTACCCACCACTGGGGATAATCCATTTTCTGAAGACCTCTTTGATGACAAAATGCGGTTGGGGTCAGAAGGCATGTCCAAAGACCAAGAGGCCAAAGAGGATGATTTTGTCTGCTCTGACGCCCAGTTACTGATGCCATCAGAGGAGGAGAAGGAAGCCGGTCAATTGGCAAAAATCCCGGGCGGTCGGCAACGCCTTGCAGTCCCTCTTGCTTGTAGCCCGCAGCTTCTGGATGTAGAAAGTCAGGACGACCAAGTCACCTGTGTTGATGATGATGATGATGCCCAACATTGCGGAAAATCGTGGTTCTTTTCCGCAGAATTTGCTTGCGAGCGCTTCATCACTGGACGAGGAGGAAGACGATGGGGTAGTGTCAGTACGGGTCCCGCCTCAAAAAGGGAGAGGGCGGTCGCAAAAGTCCGCTGATATGATTCCGCCAGCCACGGTCAGCGGAAACCCCGCTCCTCGCTTATCGCCGTCAAAAAGGTCCAAGACCTCTCAAGCCTGGGACTTCTTTGAGCAAGCCTCTGATTCACCCAGCTATGTCATATGCCGCCTTTGCCGTAAAGGGCATCAGTAGAGGCAAGAATCTTAGGTGTTTAACCCCCAAACCAACATGTTAGTCACATGCAGCACATGCATGAGTTGAAATGGAGGCAACACTTGGCCAAAAAAGGCCAGACCGACGGCGGGCTTCCAACCACTGTCACACCCTCTGTCTCCCCCTCCTTCTGCTCCGCCACCACCAAGCATTCCTCTGCTGCCCATGGCTCTCAGAGTCAGATCAGGGATCAGCCTCCGCTTCAGCCTCCCCCGTCGCACAGTACCACCAGCACCACCAAAACCCCATCCTACCCCTTCTCCTTCCGCCTGTTTGACGACTTGCACGCCGTAGAGGCGGCCAGTCTAGCAGCCAGCCTTCTGTCTTCCAGGTTTGGGGAGCAGAAGAAACACTTTAACCCAAACCCATCCCAAAAGCCAAAAGCCTGAATGTCGGAAATTGCCAGGCTTTTGGCCTTTGGAAATGTTGCATTGCCATCTGGTGGACACAGATGGGTTCCGCCACGTCATGGCCCTTGCCTGCCCCCAATACCAGATGCCGAGCAGGCATTTCTTTGCCAGAAAAGACTTCCCTGCCCTGGCCAGCCATGTGTCATCTAAAATTAATTAATTGAAATTAATCTGCCTTGGAGACCGTCCACACACAGGTCAGGAGCTGTGGACGGCTCTAAGCAACGAGCGCTGGCTGGGTGACAAGAACCTTGTGCCAGGCAAGGTGGTGTGTGATAACGGGCGAAATCTGCTGGCCCCCCTTAAGATCGGTAGCTGAAGCACATCCCTTGCCTGGAAACATGTCATGAACCTCGTCGTCCAGAAATTTCTAAAGCGCTACCCGGGTCTGGACTGCCTGCTGAGGAAGGCTCGAGGTCTGAGTTCGCACTTCCCCATTCGCACCCTGCTTCGTCCCGCCTGGCTGCGTTGCAGCGTCAGCTGGGCCTCCCCGTCACCGTGTCATTGTTGACGTGGCAACACGCTGGAATTCCACCCTCCACATGCTCCAGTGATTGTGGCAGCAGCGCAATGCCTTTACGCAGTACGAAGTGACACATTGGCCTGACAAGCAGCGGTGCGGACCTCGGGGTGTTGAGCCACCGAAGTGGAGGCAGGTGAAAGAACCCCTGCACCATCCTTGCCAGTTTTGAAGAAGCCACCAAAATGGTCAGTGGGGAAACAATGCCCTTGGTCAGCATGAGCATTGTGGTGATCTTATTTCCCTGGAACGTCGTTGGGACACTCTAAAAAATCAGGTCCCCACCAGCGACGGAGGAGGAGACGGACACAGATGCGGGACAAGCGGCCTTTCTCTCCGTCAAAATCCACAAGGCCCGAAAAGTTTCACAATTTCATCGGTCTTCTTAGGCATGTTTCGGGGTCCAGGGCAGTGCAAGGCGACGCCTAAAGCTCTAGGGTGCATAAATCTGAGGCAAGTCAGGTCTGTGTTGAAGCTGAGCCGGAGGAAGCGGAGGAGGAGGAGGTATTCCTAGACACCGACGTTACTGACGTCCCTGCCTTGGAAAGAGGTTGGCGCGGATTTGAGGCGGAGGAAGTCCATCTCTCACATGAGTGCTTGGATGCTCCATTTCCTCCAACATGATCCTCGCATTAAGGCCATCAAAATAAAACAACAGTTTACTGGGTGGCCCCCCTCCTGGATCCCCGTACAAAACCAAACTCAGCACTTTCCTTCCACCCACCCAAATAGAGAGTAACAAGCAGGAAATGGAGACCTTGCGATTGATCAACTGGAGACATCTGTTGCGTCTGCTTCACGTTCTTCAAATGTCACGGTGGAACAACATCAGCGACGTGGACAGCAGAAAGAGTGCCAAGTAGCCGTAGCGGCAGCAGCAGGCAAGGTGGCAGAAGCCTAATGGGTGACCTCTGGCAATCTTTATTTACCACCCACCAACGCATGTAATGCAGGGCACACATACAACACACAGAGACCAGCTTAAGATCATGGTGCACGACTATCTGCGCCCTCAACACCGATGTTTTTGTATGTGTTCCGGACCCAATAACTTCTGGGTATCCAAATGGACGAATGGCCAAAGCTCGCTCGCCACGCCATAGAGGTGTTGTCCTGCCCAGCAGCCAGCGTCATATCTGAGGGGAAACCTTCAGCAAGCTGGAGGAGTCATTACAGAAAAACGCACCCGGCTTTCCACAGATAATGTGGATCTTTTGACATTCTCAAGATGAATCAGGCATGGATCTCTGATGATGTTGGGGCCCCAATTGCCGAGGTCACCGATTAGTTGCCGGTCTACTTCACATCCCTCTTCAAACAGAAACGGTCCTCTTGGAAACTTTTTTTTTTAAATGATAATTTCTTACTGCAATTTTTATTCTCAGTTCCTAAAAGTTCATTTTTCTTGTTTTGCTGTGAGGAGACTGTAAAAGACAGCAAGGTTTCATAACAAAACCGTATTCCATTTACTCACTTCATCTTTAGAATTTTTTGCATTGTCAATGGTTTTGGGGTCATGTTGCTGTGAGATACAGCTATAATCATGGTCCTTTGGAACATAAATGTGGCTTTTAAGTGGCATTTCTCCCTCACAATTTTTAACAGTGGCTGTGGAGTCATTTTTATAATTTTTTGTGGTCATGGTGCTGTGAGATACAGCTATAATCATGGTCCTTTGGAAAAGAAATGTGGCTTTTAAGTGGCATTTCTCCCTCACAATTTTTAACAGTGTTAGAAATCATTTTTTTAATTTTTTGGGTATGTTGCTTTGAAATGCAGCAATACTACAGATCCTATTATAAAAAAAATGTTTTTTTCTAAACAGACATTTGTTCTTCACAATTGTCAAAGTGGCTCAAGAATCATGTTTTGAATTTTTGGGGGCATTTTGCTGTGAAATGCAGCTAGACTACAGGTCCTATTGTAAAAAAATGTGGTTTCTAACAGACATTTGTTCTTCACAATTGTCAAGAGTGGCTCATGGGTCATGTTTTGAATTTTTGGGGTATTTTGCTTTTGAAAATGCAGCTAGAACTACAGGTTCTATTGTAAAAAAATTTTGGTTTCTAACAGACATTTTTTCTTGACAATTGTCAACAGTGGCTCAAGGGTGATGGTGCTGTCAGAAACAGGAAAAGGGAGGACACTGTTCATGGACCATATGCAAAATGACTTGTTTTTGCAAGATCTCTAACAGAGTTAGCAATCCCTGTAGTGAGACAACCCATTTAATACAATTAAAAAAAAGAGAAATAAAGACGTGGTGGGATTCCATCCTATTTTAAAAATGTGTTTTCTAGAATTAAACTACTAAAAAACTTGCATGTACAAAATAGCTGTACAAATATTCCTTTAAATTGTACAAGGAGGGACAGGAAGACTTGGCAGATGCAGGTTATTCAGAGGACAAAGGAGTATGGACACGGACAGAGAACAAAGAACAAGACCAATTTTCCCCCAGCACGTTGAGTAAAACAGAAAAAGAATGCCAAGAAAAAGGGCACCTGGGTGGAACAGGAACGTCAACCACCAGCATTTCCAAGTGAAGCTCAATTGGTCCACACTCAAACGGAGGGGCAAGCGCTACCAAGGTATTGACTGTGTACTGAGGAAGGCTGGAGGTCTTACCTCACACTTCCGCTTCCGCACTCTGCTTCAGCACGACTGTTTCGTTGCTGCGTCATAAGGGCATTTTTAACCGTGTTAATAGATGACGGACGCCAGCCTGGGCTCTCAACACACCCACTGTAACTCCGGCCCTGGCAGCTGAACCTGCGTGTTAATAGATGACAGACGCTAGCCTGGGCTCTCACCGCACCCACTGTAAGTCTGGCCCTGGCAGCTGGACCTCCGTGTTAACCGATGGCTGACGGCAGCACTGGCTCTCACCGTTAGGGGCAATCAGGAGAGCTTCAAATTTTTCTAAAAAATCAGATTTTGAAAAAGGTGATTTCTGTGAGGTTAAGTAGTGTCAAAAAGAGCTCCAGGGCTGGCAAATTGAGGCTTAAAATTTTCTGGGGCTGGAGTCACTATGGGGGTCGCATCATTTGATCTCCAGGGGAGTCTGTCCCTAATCATGAAGAAGGATTTGGAGGAAAAATGAAACCATTGAATATATTGTCTGAAACACTCTCAGAAGCAAGGAGGGCAAATATCTTCTCAACTAAGAAGTGTTTTAGGATTATTAGGACAATTTTATTAATTAGTGGGTGTGAGGACGAATTAACACATCTACAGTGTAAAAAAATACCTTTAAAAACTGCAGGGGGGGTGTTTGTTGTATGTTATCACACTTTGAAAAAAGAAAAAAGATAATGTAAAACTATAAATAAAACTTCCCTAAATACTTTTCTGTAAACAAATTCAGTTACCAAAAAAATATACTAAATGACAGTCACTGTACAAAATAGCATAGTGCCACTTTGTGAATCTGTGGGTCAAACAGGTTTAGGGGTCATTTTTGCGGGCGGACAGATATAGTCAATGTCCAGTTCAACTAAAATGGTGGTTCAAAGACTCCTTTTTCTTGCACTTTTTAATCTGTGGGTCAGACAGGTTTAATGGTCATACTGCGGTCCAGTACAGGTATAGTAAATGACCAGTTCAACTAAAATGGTGGTTCAAAGACACCTTTTTCCGGCACTTTTTAATCTGTGGGTCAGACAGGGTTAATGGTCATAGTGCGGTCCAGTTACAGGTATAGTCAATGTCCAGTTCAACTAAAATGGTGGTTGAAAGACTTTCCTTTTCCCGGCCCCTTTTTTAAATTTGGGGGTCAGACAGGTTTAATGGTCATGCTGTGGACCAGGACAGGTATAGTCAATGTCCAGTTCAACTAAAATGGTGGTTCAAAGACTCCTTTTTCCAACACTTTTTAATCTGGGGTCATGCAGGTTTGGGGCTCATGCTGCGTTCCAGGATAGGGATATTCAATGTCCAGTTCAAGTAACTTGATGGTTCAAATCATACTGCCTTCTGGCACTTTTTAATTTGTGGGTGGTGCAGGTTTAAGGGTCAGGCTGTGGTGCAAGACAGGGATAGTGAATGGTGTGTGCCTCTTTTTCTGTGGCTTTTATGACCTAAGTGTGCTGCCTAATATGTAGCAGGTATCCATTTGACTGTTGTGGATGTTAATTCCATCTTCTCCAGCCCTGTTTGGGTGTAATAATGAAGGTGTTGTTCCTCTCCCATAGACTTTAATGGTCATCGGCGATAATCTATTATCGACTATCGGAAATCGTCTTGATAATTGCCGATATAGACTACTATCAACGTAATCGCTCATCACTAGTAGCAGGTGCAAATGAGCACGGAGGTGATGGAGGCTACACGCTCAGAGGAACAACAGGGTTTAGCTTGTGAATAAGTCTGCATGGACTGAAAGGTTGGACTTTGAATCTTACCCTGTAACGGTTACCTATCTATATACTTTTTAAAGCTTCTATTTTGCTACACATGCATATCTTTTCTATCAATTAAAAAGAAAGTAAAGATGACAGAATCGTGGCAATAGTATATATACAAAGTTTGTGCACATTGGGATTGGGGAATCCTACAATTTAGCCACTATATGGTAACTGGGGATAGTTCACTAACTGAGTGAGACTACGGTTATGAAGATGTAACCTTTTTATACCTGCCTAAGTTTATGCTCTCTAACTTTTAGACAGTGATAGTATATATGCCCAATGCATTTTTGTTTGTAGCGATTATTGTGTTCTTGGCTTACATTTTCAAAGTGTTCTAGGTGTCCCTTTTTTAGGCATTTTCTCCTAGGTTTCTCTATAAAAAACACCATCCAACAACATTTTAACCTGTTGCTGACCATCCATCGAATCCATACATCTGGGTGGTGGCACTTTTTCTCTCCATGGACGTTTTGGTTTGTTTTTTGCGGACTTAAATGTAGTTTTAATTGGCATCATTTTGGGGTATATAAAACTTTTTGATTACCTTTTATTCCAGTTTCTTGTAGAAGTGAAGTGACTGAAGAAATCACAGTTTTGGTGCTGTTTTTTTTTCTGTTTTTGTAGTATTTCTTTTAACTTTGAGTACTTCAGTAGTTATGGTGTTTTTTCAGGAAGTTTTTTCCCTTCCTCCAAATAGAAATCTATTGTTTTTGTTTGCATCAAAATATATGTGTGTAAATATGTAAATACTTGTTGCATTTTTGTGGCATTGCTTCACATTGCAAGTTATGTGATAGATCACTTGCAGTGTCGGGATGATGGGTATGCAAAGGCAGGCTACCGCTTAAGGCGGCACTTCATCCATGGCAGGAAGAGGGCGCAAAAAGGTTTGGAATGGGCTGAATTTTCCATTGGGGGGCACTATTTGCCTTATTTGCCTACGGCACCAGAGTACCTGCTCCTGAAAACTTGTGATTGGAAAAAAAATTGACTTAAAATGCATAGTGATTATTTTTAAAAAAGCCCATCAAGGATGAAAGAAATGTTCAGTTTTTCAGCCTTCTAAGAGCCATAACTTTTTTTATTTTTCCATCTACATAGACATATGTACAAGAAATCCAGGAAAAAAAAAGCACCCCAAAATTTGTTACACAATTTCTTTCAAGTTCGGCAATAACCTATACGTGGGTGTAAACCGCTGTTTGGGCGAATGACAGGTTGTATAAGTGAGGGAGCACTATTTGGCTTTTGGAACACAGATTTTGGTAGGTACTTTGTCGCATTTACAAAGCCTCCAAATTACCAGAACAGGTGAAACCTTCCAGAAGTTATCCCATTATGGGTTCAACACCCGTTTGTTAAAAATTGTGTTTTTATCTCATCATATTCTCATAGCCATAACTTTTTAGTTTTCTATTTATTGAGCTTATTAAGAGTTTGATTTTTGCAGGATAAGTTGACATTTTCATTGGTACAATTATTGGGTTCATATGAAGCTTTGATTACTCTTTATCAAGTTTTTTTTGTGAATTGTTTTGAACAAAAAACAGCAATCCTGGTAGTGTTTTTTTAATTTTAATTTTTTTACAGCGGTCACTGTGTGGTATAAATGACATGCTACCTTTACTCAGCAGGTTAATACAATTACAGCGATACCAAATTTGTATGTTTTACTGCTTTTACACAATAAAAACACTATTCAAAAGGAAAAACACATTTTTGATCATCATAGTCAGCCATAACTTTTTTTCATTTTTCTGTGTGCAGAGCTTTGTAGGGGTTTTTTTGTGGATTGAGTTGACGTTTTTATTGGTTTCATTTTTTGGGGGACAAGTCTTTTTGATCGCTTGTACATTTTTGGAAGGCAGGGTGAAGAAAATATTGCAATCCTACTAGTAATTTTTTACAATTTTTAACAGAGCTTACCGTGCAGTATAGGTGACAAGGTAGTTTTACTCTGTGGGTCCATACAAATATGGTGCTACCGAATTTATATAGTTAACTTTATGCTGAAGTCCTTTTAAAAAAAGTTTTTATTGTGTAAAACAATATTTATGCGTTGCTAGCTTCTGATAGCCATAACTTTATTTTTCCATGAACAGAGCTGTGTAAGGGCTTTTTGTGCAGGATAAATTGTCGTATTTATTGGTACTCCTTTGGCATTTATATGAGTTTTTGATCGCTTTTTATTCCATTTTATGTGCTGCAGGACGAACGAAAATCGCAATTCCATGGCTCTTTTCTTTTTTCTTTTTTTTGCGGGTTAAATAACATCACAGATTTATAGGCTAGGTGGTTATGCATGTGGCAATACCAAATATATGTACTTTATTTATTTTTGATCTTTTTTGGTGTGATTGGTGTCTGGAAAGAGGAAAAAGGCGGTGTACGTGTTTTTACTTTATTTTTTGTGTTCATGTTTTACTTTTTTTGTACTTTTCCCCATAGGGCACTTGTATCAGTGACCTTCAGATCCTGTTTTTAATAGGGGGAGTACACTCAAG
>JAODAL010021452.1:0-67046 GCA_025379985.1 Phyllomedusa bahiana | reverse complement strand
ACCCCCATTAGTATTAATTGTTATTTTTCCCCCATAAATTTACCCATATATTCCACATGTTCATTCCGTACCAATCTTCCCCAGTGTTGGCTTCAGACAGGTTTTTTACATAGAGACAGACACCTCCCCCTTTCCGGTCTTTACGATCCTTTCAAAATAGACTGAAAACCCTGCAAGTTAACCGCCCAGTCATACTCTCGTCCAGCCATGTCTCAGTTATCCCCACTATGTCATATTTTTCTTCAGCTATTAATACTTCTATTTTCATTAATTTTGTTGGTCAGACTCCGGGCCCTTGGTCACATGCAATTTTAATCGATTTTTCAGTTTTTTATTCCTTTCTCCCTGATATTTTTATCTATTGCTACACCCCCTCCCTCCACTCCACCCCCCTGTTTTATTCCTAATTCCCAGCTCTCTATCTTCACTATCTTGCATGCTATATGTGTAGTTACCCTCCCCCCCCAGTCCCTAGTTTAAATATTCCTCCAACTTCCTGGCCATTTTGTCCCCCAATACAGCTGCACCCTCCCCTTTTAGGTGCAGCCCATCCCTAGCATAGAGTCTGTACCAAGACAGAAGTCAGCCCAGTTCTCCAAAAACCCAAATCCCTCTTTCGTACCCCAATTTTTGAGCCACTTATTCACTTCTCTAATCTCCCTCTGCCTCTCTATTGTGCTCGTGGAACAAGGTTTAAAAATTTCTGAAAATATTTCCTTGAGGTCCTGCCCTGAGCTTTTGGCCTAAGTCCCTGAAATCGTTTTTTAAGGACACTCCACCTACCTCTAACTTTGTCATTGGTGCCAAGTGGACCATGACAGCTGGATTTTCACCAGCCCCACCCAGCAATCTGTCAACCCGATCCGCGATAAGTCCCAACCCGGGCCCCAGGTAAACAACACACTGTTCGACGGTCCCGGGCCTTTGTGGCAGATTCCCTGTTCTGTGGGCCCCCAATAATTGAGTCCCCAACTACTAGCACCTGTCTAGCCTGACCTGCACTCCTATTCCCCAGCTTACTGGAGCAGACAGGGGTAGTGTCTTGCTGCAGCCAAAGCATTTCTGAGCCGACATCCCCCTCATCCCGCCAATCTTGCAAATTTGTTGGGGATTACCAGTTTTTGGACTAGCCTCCCTGACAAATCTTTCCCTCTACCCTTCTTCTTACTGTTACCCATCTAGCTGCCTTATGTTCCGCACCTCCATGCTACCACCCTCCCCAGTATCTACACCTGCGAGTGATTGCTCATTGGGCAGCCGGCTCGCTTCCAAGTTGGCAATGGATAGCGAAAATAAACTGCTGCATCTTTAGAATGTCAAGTCAGAGTTTATGTTATCTAAATATGAAACAGGATTAGTGAATGTCCCCTAATTTTGACAGGGCAAAATGCAATGCCTCCTACAGGCACCTGATAACAGCATATGGAGTGCCTACCCGTCTGTAATTTGGCTCTGTAGACACTCCATGCCACGCTTCAGAGTCTGGACATACGACATTGCCATATCCATGAGTCTACATTTTGAATGGCCTCCAAGCTCTTTCAGCAGCATAAAAATATTGGAGAATAAAACACTCAGTACTCAAACATGTGAGGTTCTGTTCACAAAGAGTTGTTAGCCCTTGTTTAAACCTACGCACGGTGGGGGGACAGCACAAAGGCAGGCACATAAGCAGGTATTCAGATCAAAGAAATTTACAGTTTATTGTAAGTCCACTAACTTGCAACAATAAAACACAGCTTCTCTTCAGCATATAAGGCAACAGTGGAAAAATAACAAGTCCTTTCTTCAGGCAGAAAAATAAGCAAACACAAATGAGCAGTCTCACCAACTAGTATCAGGTCCTCAGGCGTACACAGCCTCTTCAGACAGCACGCAGCTACTGGTTTGAGGTCCAGAAGCACACCTCCTGCTAACCTGAACCAGCTGCCTTTTATCTTGCTGGTAAGGCCTGGGTTGGTGTATTGCAGCGACCTTTCCCACCCTGGCTTTCTGGCCACTCCATAAAAAACCCGACGGGGACTACAAAAAGAAAAACTGCTCAGGAGCAATAATTGTTGCTGGCACCATACTACTGGGTTTTTTACGTCACTGAGGCCAGCCACCTCGGTGATAAATACCTCCCATCTATGACTGCACCTTTGGCCCTTCTACAGCACCTAAAGTAGAACTTCGGCAGACATATGTAACATCATATCATCCATAGGCTCCCATGTTAACCTCTCCTTGCCCCAGTCTGTTTTGTTTCGTTCATTTTTTTTCTTCCCTGCTTTCCAAGAGTCATAACTTTTGTATTTTCCATCTACATTGGGGTTTGTTTTTTGCGGGATAAGATTGTACCTTTTAATGTTGGCATATGACATTGCCATATCGATACGCCTACATTTTGTATGGCCTCCATCTATCTTATGAGCTGAAAGGGCTGGAGCCAATCATTATGAACTTGAGTGAAAACTTTTGGTGTGCACACACACACAGGCAGCTTTAGACTCCCACTTCTGGTTCAGGCTGTGGGCGGTTTTACAGCAGTGATTGACGTTTCAGCCCTCTTATTCCTAGCTAATCCTGTTAGGCTATGTTCACACGATGTATTGCATGTCCTTCAGGAGCTCGCGCCAATACGCGCGTTCTCCCGCGTATTGGCGCATTACTGTCACTTATCTCATGTCACTTATCTCCCCGCACGTACAATACGATCGTATTGTATGAGCGGGGAGAGGAGGCGTAATCCATAGTTCTCTATGAGAACTATGGATTACCATAATTTCGGCACGTGTCTCGCCCGTATTAGAGCGCAAATACGCGCGAAATGCTTGCCAAAATTACGCCGTCTGAACATACCCTTAGTGCTGGAGGGAGCCATCAGGAGTCACCATCCTGACCACTGCTAGAGCCTGTTTTGGAGCAGAGAGAGGCGGCCAGTAACAAGGGAAGCTTATGTGCAAAAGATAAGATCAGAGATCTGATTTTGCTTCTCTTCAGAGTTAAGAGCAAATCTTAGCAGCAGTGTATTTGGTAACAGTTTTTATTTACCTTTTCCTACTAGTTTAAAGCTAATCAATAAAACAGGAGTAACCCTTTAAGCCCATCTAACCCAAAAGGTGACAACCCTGGAAGCTATTTGACCCCAAGGATGTCGTAATATTTACACATTATATACATACTTAGCAATCCCCACATACTCAGTATATGGATACCCAGAGCTGCTTTGACAATCAGATGATAAGTGTGAAAATAAAAAGCTGAAATCTGCTGCAGTCACATTCAAAGCTCAGGGAGAGCAGCCTTCAGCATTGGATATTAAATATAAATAATAAAACACATCTGACCTAAGCTAAACCGAGCTCTTCCTGCAGCCTAAAACACTGGAGAATAAAGCACTCATTACTCAAACATGTGAGGTTCTGTTCACAACACGTTGTTGGCCCTTGTTTAGACCTATGCACCTAAAGTACAACCTCAGCAGACATATGTAACATCATATCATCCACAGGCTCCGATGTTAAGCCCTTCTCACCTCAGCCTGTTTTTGTCTTGTTCATTTTTTTCCTCCCTGATGTCCATGAGCTGTAAGTTTTTTATTTTTCCATCTACATCGGGGCTTGTTTTTTGCGGGATAAGATTGTACCTTTTAATGTTGGCATATGACATTGCCATTTTGACAAGTCTACATTTTGTATGGCCTTCATCTATCTTATGTATGTCCTGAACACAGAGCTGAAAGTGCTGGAGCCAATTGTTATGAACGCACATGAAAACTTAGGAGGCGACAAAAGACGACATGTATGATCTAGGCACATAGAGGTCAGTTCTAAATCACTTTAAAGCAGTGTAGAATGCGTCAGAATGTATGAACCTGTTTTACTGCGGGTCATAGACACAGGCGCATTCTAGTTCCACTACGAAAACTCAAGCTCAGGTAAACCACTTGTAACTTGGTCTGGCTGTTCCAGCGGTAATGTGTGTAGTTTTGCCATTCTCCAGTCATAAATTTGTAGATTCATACGGTCGTGATTTGACGCCTCCAGAATGACCCCACATCTTAGGCATGTTACAAAGAGGTGCGGCCGCCGCAAAATGTGCCAAATTTTGGAGTATGTTTGATTATACATCTAGAGAACAGGGCTGAAACAGTTGTGGGATGACCACACATGTCACCCTTGCTGTATACATATATATGTGTGTGTGTGTGTGTGTGTGTGTGTGTATGTGTGTGCATGCACAGAAAGTTCTCATGTGGATTTCTACCGATTGGCTCCCGCATGTTCAGCTCTTTGTTTAGCACCAGGGACAACAAACTGAACACGTCAAATAACTGTTGGTCTTGTTGAAACTTACTGTGTTGATAACTTTTGAACCACAAGAGATATTGCAAATCTGATTGCGGCAATCGGTTTCAGGGACAATTCCATGCATCTCTGATAGGCTAAACATGAGGTGCGAGCCAGCCAACTGATCCCGCATAGAGTGCAATGCACGGATGCACAGTCCCAAGAAACGGCAGCAAAGTCACAGCTATTTGAAAATATCCAGCACGCATAGATAATAGCTGGCAAAATATAACAAAATTTATTGTATCATATTAAAAAAATATACTTCTGAAAAAAGCACTCACCAGTAATATTTACCTAGTGAACAGTCACAGAGGGAAAAAATGCTAACGCGTTTCGGGCTTCAGACAATATGCGCCCTTACTCATAGCATGCTGACAATAAAAGACGTGTTTAATTTATACATATGGAAAAGCCACTGCACATGTGAGCTAAATAGTCACTTAAATGCCATCCAATCATACACTTACCTCGCCACAGCGCCGAAACCAACCATATCCGCACGCCAAAACATAAGCAAACGTTGCAAAGTGCAGCCGGAAACAAACGGCATATCCGGACATGCGCATTGCAAGAACAGACTAGTACTGGCAAGCAAGGTCTGGCATGCATGCGCATGTCACTAGACAAGTGTCCGGACATGCACAAGAGCATGAATGGTAAGAGCTTAATGAGATACCGGACATAGCCGGCATACCAATAAAAATGTAAATAACGGCATAGCAAGATAAGGCCCCCGGCGAGGAAACATACAGTGCAAGGCAAGTAGTGACAACATAACAGTCCTATGGCCATAGGAAATGCATTCCTGACATAGCGTAATGTAAGCAGTGAATAAATATACATAACAAAATAGAGAGAAAAAAACACATAAAAATAAAAATGAATAAATATAAGCATCACAAGATCTGTAAAAAAATTTTTTTTTAATAATGAAACATAGTTTCTCGGCATAAATTTAAACCATTTGGAGCTGATGTATCTAATATCGTGATCCAATACGCCTCTCTGTCTCTGAGATAACGCTCTATGTCCCCACCTCTATTTAAACGAGCACATTTTTCTATACCAAAAATCTTTAGTGTGCTAAAGTCACAGTTGTGGATTTGTATAAAATGTTTAGTTAAATTAGATTTATTTCTAAAGGAAGTAGTGTTGATGTCATTAATATGCTCCAAAAATCTTGTTTTTAATTTTCTAATGGTACTCCCAACATAGAGTAGATTACATGATTGACACAATGCACCGTAAACTATATGATGAGAGTTAGGCCCCGTTCACATGGCGGTTTCCCGTGGCCAAAACCTCGTTGATCCTCACTAGTGTTGAGCGATTGCGTTGGCTATCGAGATCGAGCGATAGTCGATAGTCTGCCGCTATCGATAAGGTTTTTCGATAGTGAGCATGGATTATGCGCGATGACCATTAAAGTCTATGGGAGAGCAACAACACCTTCATTATTACACCCAAACAAGGCTTGAGAAGCTGAAATTAACATCCACAACAGTCAAATGGATACGTGCTACATCTTCTGTGACTTAGGTTATAAAAGTCACAGAAAAAAAGTCACAGACCATTCACTATCCCTGTCTTGTAACCACAGCATGACCCTTAAACCTCATCACCCACAAATTAAAAAGTGCCAGAAGGCATATGATTTTAACCATCATGTTACTTGAACTGGACATTGACTATAAACCTGTCCTGGACCGCAGCATGAGCCCCAAACCTGCATGACCCACCAACTTAAAAGTGCCGGAAAAAGGAGTCTTCAACCACCATTTTAGTTGAACTGGACACTAACTAAAAATCTGTCCTGTACAGCAGAATGACCATTAAACCTGTCTGACCCACAGTTTAAAAAAGTGCAAGAAAAAGGAGTCTTTCAACCATCATTTAGTTGAACTGGGCATATACTGTCCCCGGTTTCCCGGGCCACAGTATGACCATTAAAACCCGTCTGAAAACCCCCCGATTACAAATGCCGGGGAAAAAAGGGGTCTTTCAACCCCCCATTTTAGTTGAAATGGGACATTTACTAGAACTGTCCTTCCACAGCAAGACCCAGGGGCCCAAATTACAAATGGGGGCTTGAGAGCCCCGGGTGGCGCCGCTTTTATTAACACCCGGTTTAAAAAGCCCTTATGACGGGACAAAAAAAAACGGGCCCTACTGAAGCAGATTTCGGAAAACGGGAAATGTGAGAAAACCCACCTTCCCCCCAGTACACCGTCCAAACCTTTGGGGAAACGCTTCCCCCCCATATGAGTGCGGACCAATTGGGGCTTCACTTTTAAAAACTGGTGGTTAACGCCCTGTTACACCCCGGGGGCCCCCTTTTTCCCTTTTCATTTTTTTCCCCAAATTTTACTCAACGGCTGAGGAAAAAATTTTCCCCTGACTTTGTTTTTCTGTCCCGGGTCCAACTCCAGTCCCTGAATAACCTAAAAAATCTGGGCAAGTTTTTCCCTTTCCTCCCTTTTAAAAATTCCCGGGGAATTTTTTTTCCAGCCCATTTTGTACATGCAAAATTTTTTTGTAGTTTAAAATTTTAGAAAACACATTTTTAAAATAGGATGGAATCCCCCCCATGTCTTTGTTTCTCCTTTTTTTTCATTGTATTTTAAAAGGGGTTGGGCCAATTTCAGGGTTGAAAAGCATGTTAAAGATCCCCCCAAAAAAAAGTCATTTTTGCAATATGTTTCCCTTAAAAAGGTTTCCCACTATTCCTGTTTTCTGACCGCACCATCACCCTTGACCAACTCATGACAACATGGTGAAGAAAACAAATGTCTGTTAGAAAAAACAACATTTTTTTAGAATAGGACACTGTAGTATAAGCTCATGTCACCATCAAAATGCCCCCCAAAAATTCAGGCATGACCCCAGAGCCACTTGGACAGATTGGGAGAAGAACAATGTCAAGTTGAAATCAACAGTTTTTTTAGAATAGGACCATGTAATGTATAGCTTGCATAGTCCCAGCAAAATGCCCCAAAAATTCAAAACAAGACCCATGAGCCACTGGTGACAATTGTGAAGAACAAATGTCTATTAGAAACAACATTTTTTAGAATAGAGGACCAGTAGTTATTGCTGCATTTAAAACAAAATGCCCCCAAAAAATTCAAAGCAGAACCTGAGCCACTTTGTGTTCAATTGTGAAGAACAAATGTCAGTTAAAAACAACATTTTTTTTATAAAGAGACCTTTAGAATTGCTGCATTTCACAAGCCGCATGACCCAAAAAATTAAAAAAATGACTTCTCAGGCCACTTGTTAAAAAATTGTGATGGAGAAAAGCCACTTAGAAGCCAATTTCTGTTCCAAAGGACCATGATTATTGAGCTGTAATCACACAGCTACATGACACCCGACAAAAATTATAAATATGACTTCTCAGCCACTGTTAAAAATTGAGAGGGAGAAATGCCACTTAGAACCCACATTTCTGTTCTCAAAGGACCATGATTCTTGCTGAAAGCTCACAGCTACATGTACCTTCCCAAAAATTTATCAATATGACTTCTCAGCCACTAATAAAAATTGTGAGGGAGAAAAGCCACATAGAAGCCACATTTCTGTTCCAGAGGACAATAATTATAGCTAGTATCTCACATCAACATGAACCTCAAAAAACCATTGACAATGCGAAAAACATCTTAAGATAAAGTGAGTAAATGGAATACGGTGTTGTCATGAAACCTTGCTGTCTTTTACAAGTCTCCTCACATCCAGAGCAAAAGAGAATAAAAGGAGGAAAAGAGAATAAAAATTGCAGTAAAGAAAAGATCATTTTAAAAAAAAAAAGTTTTCAAGAGGACCATTTGTTTTGAAAAGGAATGAGTTAAGTAGACCGCAACTAAATCGTTGACCATCGCCAATTGGGGCCACAACATCATCAGAGATCCATGCCTGAGTCATCAGATGAAAGTCAAACGATCCAGCATTATCTGTGAAATCCGTTGATGCGTGTTGGTCTGTAAGCGAACTCCTCCAGTCTGTGCTGAAGGTCCCGCTCGATATGAACGCAGCGGAGCTGCTGTGCAGGACAACACCTCTATGGTGTGACGAGCCAGCTCGGGCCATTCGTTCCATTTTGGATACCCAGAAGTATAATGGGTCCGGAAACACATGGCAAAAACAACGTGTTGTAGGACACAGATAGACCCGTGCATCTCCATAACCATAAGCGATCTCTTGTGTTGGATGTTGCCCTGCATTGCATGCGTTAGGTGAGGTTGGTAAACAAAGATTGCCAGAGGTCACCCATTAGGCATCCAGCCACCCCCTTGCCTGCTGACTGCCCGCTACGCGCCTACTTGGCACTCTATACTGCGTCAGTACGTCGCTGATGTTTGTTCCACCCGTTGACAATTGGGGGAACGAGAACATGACTCAACAGATGTCTCCAGTGTGATCAATCAGTAACAAGGACTCCATATTCCTGCATTTTTAACTCTCTTTTTGGTGGGTGGTCAGGAAAGTGCTGAGATTTATGATTTTGTTACCGGGGATCCAGGAGGGTGGCCACCCGTAAAGTTGTTCATTTTTTGATGGCCTTAATTGCGAGGATCATTTTGGATGAAGATGGAGGCATCCAAGACACACAAGTGAAGATTGAGGCCTTGATTCCCAACCTCTGGGTTGAGGGGCTCTAGCAAACTATCATCCATCATCTTCCCCTCCGCCTCAAATTCGCCCAACCTCTTCGCAGCAGGGACGAGTCGGTAACATTGGTTGTCGAGGCAAACCTCCTTCTCCTCCTCCTCCCTTGCCGTCCGGCACAGCTTCAACACAGCCCCGACCTTGCCAGAGATGATGCACCCTGAGAGCTGAATGCGCCACCTTGCCACTAGCTCAGGACCCCTGAACCAGCCTATGAAGACCGATGAAAATGTGAAACAGACGGGCCTTTGTGGATTTGAACGGGAGAAAGGCTCCGAGTCCGCATTATGTATGTCCGTCTCCTCCTCCACCTCCGTCGCTGGGCGGGCCCCTGTTGTTTCAGAGTGTCCCAACGATCGTTTCCAGAACTAAAGATCACCACAGATGCTCACTGACTATGGGCATCGTCCGCACTGACCATTTATGGATGGCTTCTTTCAAAACTGGCAAGGATGGTGCAGAGCTCTTCACCTGCCTCCACTCTCGGTGGTTCAACACCCCGAGGGTCCGCACCGCTGCTTGTCAGTCATGTGTCCACTCGTACAGCGTAATGGCATTGCGCTGCTGCATAACAATCGCAGGAGCATGTGGAGGGATGAATTCAGCGGTTGCCAACTACGTCAACAAAGAGACTTGGTTTGACGGGAGGCCCGATCTGGACTCTGCAAAAACTGCATCCAGGCGGTCGAAGCAGGGTGCGAACGGCGGAAGTGCGAACTCGACCTCGGAGCCTACTACAGCAGGCAGTCCCCCCGACCCCTTGAAGCTCTTTATAAATATTCTAGGACGTACAGTTCAAGACCAGTTGCCAGGCAAAGGGAATGTGCTCCAGCCTACCGATCTTAAGGGCGGCCAGCAGTTTCGCCCGTATCGCAACCCCCTTGCCTGGCACAAGGTTCTTGTCACCCATCCACGCTACGGTCCCTCGTTCTTATATTAAGAGCCGTCCACAGCACCTGACCTGTGTGTGGACGTACTCCATAGGCAGATTAATTATCAACACGGCCTGGAGTCTCTGGGCCACGTGATGCCACCAGAGACCTTGGGGGAAAGAGCCCTGCACCATCCCTTGCGGTTTTGAAGAGCGTTCGCCGAGCCTGAGCGCCACCGTCAACCGACCCGAGAGAACAATCCACCCCAGTCACCCATTATAGAGCTGTCACAGAGATATGGCTGCCTTGGCCGTGCTTACTAGTCATGTGTCGGAGGTGAGATGACTATTCCGGACACAGATGCAGGCAACTCGCTTGAAAGTTTAGATGACACTTGACTGGGCCATGGCAGGAGGAGTCTTTTCTGGCAAAGAAACAAGCCATGCTCGGCAATTCCTGGTATTGGGCAGGGCGAGGGCCCATGACTGGCGTGAACCCATCTGTGTTCCACCAGAACGGAAATGCAACATTTCCAAGCCAAAAGCCAGGCAATGCCGCATGTCATGCTTTTGGCTTTGGGATGGTTTTTGGGTTAAATATTTTCTTCTGCTCCCAAACCTTGAAGACAGAGGCAGGCTGAATAACTGGTCGCAGTACGGCGTACAGGTCGTCAATGGCGGAAGGTGAGGGTAGGATGGGTCTCTGGTGGTGCATGTGTGGTACTGCGGGGGGGCGACCGGTGGAAGGCTGAAAGTGGAGGCTGATTCCCCTGATCATGACTCTGAGAGACAGGGCAGCTGAAGAACGCTTGGTGGTGGCTGTAGGCAGGAGGATGCTAGACAAGAGGAGTGACAGTTGTTGAGGCCCCGGTGTCGTCTGCCTTTTTTGGCCAAAGGTGTTCCCCTCCTTCCTCCAACTTCAAACTCATGCCATTCGCTGCATGTGACTATACAAGTTTTAGGTGGTGGTAAACCACTTAAGTTTCTTGCCCTCTACTTTGCGTACGTCAAAGGCGGCATATAGACATCGCTGGGTGAATCAGAGGCTTGCACAAAGAAGGCCCAGGCTTGAGAGGTCCTGGACCTTCTTTGACTGGCGATAAGCGAGGAAGCGTGGTTTGCGCTGAAACCGTGGCTGGGCGAACATTCAGCGTACTTCTGCGAACCGCCCACATCCCGTTTTGTGGCGGGACCCCTAATGACAGCTCATTGTCACTCACCCCTACCCCATCGTCTTCCTCCTCGTCCACTGAGAAGCTCCTCGCAAGCAAATCTGTGGAAAAGACCAGGATGGATCCGCAATGTCGTGCATCAACATCATCATCACACAGGTGACTTGGTCGTCCTGACATTCTGCATCCAGAAAGCTGCTGGCCTACAAGCAAGGGGCACTTGCAAGGTGTTGCCGACCCGCCCCGGGATTTTTGTGCCGAATGACCGGCTTCCTTCACCTCGCTCTGATGGCATAAGTAACTGGGCGTCAGAGCAATACTAATCCATCCTCTTGATCATTTACATGCTTCTGACCCCATCCCAACCGCATGTTATTGTCATCAAAGAGGTCACCGCAACAATGGATTATCCCACAGGTGGTACACGAGTAAGACATTTGGGCTGCTTCCCATGTGGACGGATGCTTGTAAGATGCTGGATGACGACATTTGTGGCCGTGACTGCGAGGCGTAGAAGGTAAGACTGCTAGATCAGGTTGCATTAACCCACTGAAGGACAGAATTGGCGACGATGTTTCGTTCCTTAGATTACAGTGCCCTGACCCAGCGATGAACAGGCCTGAACGTGTCCAGCAAGCTGACGATCCGCTGGCATGCTGTTGTCGCCAGCACTCGACGGAGCACCCCTCTCGTATCCTCTACCTCCTGTGCTACCCCCCCTCTTTGCTCAGCTAACCACCTGCATTATGCTCCATGTTCAGAAATATAAAAATTTGAGAAGGTATGGAATAAGTTTTGGAAAGTCTCTTATTAAAAGACTGTAATCACAGCTATTCTCAAATCCACTAATCAAAAACCAAATTGGCTTGAATCAAATTTAACTCGCAAGAGTTTCTATCAACAAATCTTGACAGGGCAAAAGACCAAAAAACACGATCTGTTATTTTTATGGTATAATAAAACGGAATTTTTTGCACCCTTTCATTTCACCATTGGTGAATATAGAATTTGCTGTTTTAAATGATTTACTGGATGCAGCATTAATGAACAAATGCAGGTGTGCAAAAGTCAAAAAACACGTAACTGTTTAAGTTTTGTATAATAAACGTTTTTTTTGGGCCCCTTTTAAATTTCCCCTTGGGTAAAATATAGAATGCTTTTTTAAATTTAGGGAGCTGCGTCAAGAACAAGCGGGGTTTGGGGGCAAAGTCAAAAAACACGTAACTGTTATGTTTTCGTATGATACACTGGTTTTTTTGCCCCTTTCAATTCACCTGTGGTGAAATAAAATTGTGTTTAAGATTTCGAGATGTTTGGCGTCAATGAACGTGTGGGGTGTGAAAAAGTCAAAAAACACTAACTGTTATTTTTAAAAATAAAAAAACGTATTTTTTCCCCTTTCAATTCACCTTGGTAAATATAAAATTTGCTGTTTTAAGATTTACTAGATGCTGCGTCAATGAACAGTGCGGGTGCCAAAAGTCAAAAAATACGTAACTGTTATTTTTTTGATAAAAAACGTTTTTTTTCCCACCTTTAAATTCACCTTGTGAATATAAAATTTTGCGTTTTAAAGTTTAGTGGATGCTGCGAAATGAAAAATTGCGGGTTGCGCAAAAGTCAAAAAACAGTAACTTTTTGTTTTCTTTTGATACAGTGTTTTTTTGCACCTTTCAATTCACCTGTGGGTATAAAATTTTGCTGTTTTAAGATGTACGTGATGCTGCGTCAATGAACTGCGGTGCGCAAAAGTCAAAAAACCAAAACGTTTTTTTCTTTTTGATACACGGTTTTTTGGCAAAAACAACCTGTCTTCTACACTTTGCTGGATTTAATTTAACTGCAAGGTGGATAATCAACAGCCCACAGGTTTGGTAAGGGGAAAAAAAAAAATGAACAATATCTGAAAGTATATGAAATAAAAGTGGATTTTTGCAGCAAACAAAGAACCTGCATTACTAAAAATGATTTTATCCAATATAATTTCAGGCTCCCCAAATATCCAAAAATATTTCAATAGAAAACTGTTAATAAAAAAAAATTTTCCCTAAAAAGCCTACACTTTTCTTGGTGAACTTTTTTCCAGTGTTTCTTTTTAGATAGAGCTGTCTGTGTTCGCCCGCAGGGGCCCCCCCCCGCTCCTCCCCGGTGACTTTTACAGCGTAGATGCTCCTTTAAAATTCTCTAAACTAATACAAAGAATCTTCAAATCTCTAAAATAACTAAATTGGAAGGTCACACTAATAGTAAAAGGTTTTTTCCCGTGCAAAATGACAATTTCGCTGAGCTGTTTGCCCCAGGGAGAGCGCAGGTCCTTTTCCCATGAGAGTGAGAGACCTGAGGCGAAACAGGAAAGTGTTCATTTAAAAAAAAGGCAGTGATTTTTCCCCCAATCGCAACCCCCACATCCCATCAACGTCACACACACCAATTCCCCTGCCTATTTGTAACTGATTTGCTGGCCGCCAAAATTACAGGAAGCACCGAAAAAGGCGCGATCTTAATAGATGATGCTCAGATTTTAACCTTAATTATCGCATGATCTGGAAATTTCGATCACCATAAAAACCTTGCCGATTTCAACTTTGTCGATAAAAATCGCTCAACACTAATCCTCACCACAAACTCGCGTCTCCCGATGCGGGTTTGCAGCGCGGGCGCTGGCCGTGGTCTTGGCGCGAGTGGGACGTGGTTAGGGGCGTGGCTTGTGCCGAGGGTTTGCCCCCATGTAAATTAATAGCAGTGGGCAAACCGCCGCCAGAGCAGAGCTCTCCCTGTCAAGAATTGACAGGAGAGTTCTCCACTCGCGCGGGTTGGGCCGCGGCCCCAAAGCCGCGGCAAAACCCGCGGCGTGTGAATATTAACGCGGTTTCCCATAGGAAACCATGTTAATAAACTAGGCGCGATTTGGTCGCGGTTATGACCGCGGAAACCGCGTCGGAACCCGCGCCCATAACCGCGGCCAAATCCGTCGTGTGAACAGGGCCTTACAATTCATGTAGCTTTGAATAGAAAACTTTTTGGTGCCTCCTGAATTATTAATTTCTTTACATGGTAGAGCATATTTGCAAGTGCAGCATGGATTAGTGCCGCATTTAAAAAAAACCTTTATACTTTAACCATGTAAATTGTTGATTTTTTTGTCTGAAAAAAATTCGAAGTGAGGGAATCTCCAAGAGTTTTGGCTCTGCGTGAGACGACACGATGACCCTCCGATAGAATATCACTGACTATATCATCTTCATAAAGAATAGGCAAGTACTTATTTACAATACTCTTGATTTGATTGAATTGCCTACTGTGATCCAATACAAAAGTAGGAAAGTTGTATGATGGAGGTGATGCCCTTTTGGTCTCAAGCAGATCACACCTCTCTCTAACTGCAGCCCTATCATATGCTCTTTTTAGGAGGCCTCTAGGGTAACCCCGCGCAAATAATCTACTCTGTATGTCACTGACTTCCTTTTGAAAAGAGTCAAAGTTACTGCAGTTAAGTCTGGCTCGTAGAATTTCACCCATGGGCACTGATTTCTGAGTGGATCTACCATGGAAACTCTTGAAATGCAAAATGGTGTTACCAGAAGTGGGCTTTCTATATGTCGATGAATTAATGACTTGTTGGTCTTCACACTCCAATTTTAAGTCAAGAAAACACACTGTTTTTGCATTAGAGTTAAACATAAATTTCAAATAAAAAATGTTGTTGTTTACATACATCATGAAAGAGGGCATGGCAGACACATCTCCCTTCCAGATAACTAGAAGATCATCTATGAATCTGCCATACCACTCTATCATGTGCACAAAAGGATTATCAATGGAAAACACATAGAGCTCCTCCCACCAAGACATAGTAAGGTTTGCCAATGAGGGTGAAAATTTCGCCCCCATTGACACCCCCCTAAGCTGAAGATAAAATGAGTGGTTAAATAAAAAATAATTGTTGGATACCAAAAAGTCAATTACCCTGAGTATATAATCACTTAGAACGCATCTCTGATAGGCTACATGATCCCCTTAACACTGCAATTTTAACGCCAAACTCTATATCTAAAATATAACCTTTATTTCTTACCTATATAAAATGATAACCCAATATAAAGACATACTAGGTAACCTTATCACCGCTACACCAGACAATTATAAACAATGAGATATCTATCTCTCAAAAAGACCCTACACTCACCTAAAACAGGTAGGGTGGTCGTCTCGAAAGGGTTGGCCCCACCGTCCGGGGGCTCGCCCTATTTAAATCCTGTTAAGTCCCTTACTTAAAAGAAGTGTACACCCAAAATGGTATATGCACTTATATTACAGCACTCAATTACTGAACAAGATATATCAGAAGGATGTATCAGGTTAAGGTATCTTTAGAACACACTAATCATAAGAGATATACATTTTATAATAGTCATATATTTGAACAGGTGATTTTTAAATGTCTAACAAACCAAAACTTACTGACATAGTAGATTAGACTAAAGGATATAGTCAATTAGTCATACATTTAAGATGATATCATACCACCTTAGTCCTTCTGATCTCCATATTGTCCCATATTGTTCCAATGCGTTTCCCCTGTTTAATATATCAGGGTCCATCAAGGGAACATGGGCCATTTTCTTTGTATCTGGCAGGAACATCATTGCTGCTGCTACTTTTTAATCATTGATTGGTCCAAGTTCAACTGATGAACCCTGATATATTACACGGGGGAAACGCATTGGGACAATATGGAGATTTTTATAGGTAAGAAATAAAGGTTATATTTTAGATATAGAGTTTGGCATTAAAATTGCAGTGATTTGGTTATTCAGAAACTCTCTTAGTTTCAACGAATGGTTTGTGTTTACATGATCACCTTCCCATTGGAAAAACTTGTCCTTGATCCAAATTAACCGCTTTAAAGATGGTGGCCATGTTTTGGACACAGCCTAAAAGATAGGCCTCCTCACCCAGCTCCTGCTGGGGTATTGAGACATGTCCCTCTGTCTCTCACCGTATCTATCTATCTATCTATCTATCTATCTATCTATCTATCTATCTATCTATCTATCTATCTATCTATCTATCTATCTAAGAGAGAAAAAATCCACGGCACTCCACACAGAGAATAAAGCTGAAAAGGTGTTTATTACTCCATGCTCAAAAAAGCGACGTTTTAGCCCCCTCACGGAGCCTTTGTCAAGCCCTTGACAAAGGCTCCATGAGAGGGCTGAAACGGCTGTAGTATACATACATATTCCAATAACAGTGGCACACTATAAACTAGAGCACTATCAAAGGGGACATAGGAATATAGAAAAAAGCATTTCTGCTATCTAGGATACAGGAAAAGTTTTTTGAGGTTCTCAGTTCACACTTTTGATCAAAACTATTTAAGCCACCCCCGAACTTCAACGGGACCTCAAGGCAGGTTGTCCTACACTATTGATACCTCTCGTTTATTATTGTTATTGGAATATGTATGTATACTATAGCCGCACCAGTGTTGCACCTATGTTCATTTTTTTAAAAAAAAAATTTTGGGGATGTGCATAACCATTTATTTCTTTTTTGAATTTGGAGGAGTGGCTGCCTCCATTTTGGTTTCTTGCACTCCACCCACCTTGACATGGATGTTTAATCAGTGCAGTGTAACTTGTAAGCTGGTTCCTTCATTCCCTGGATTGTGGAGGTCTGAATAGGACCCAAACGAGAGGTATCAATAGTGTAGGTCCACCTGCCTTGAGGTCCCGTTGAAGTTCGGGGCTGGCTTAAACAGTTTTGATTAAAAGTGTGAACTGAGAACCTCAAAAAACTTTTCTTGTATCCTTGATAGCAGAAATGCTTTTTTCAAAATTCCTATGTCCCCTTTGATAGTTTCTCTAGTTTATAGTGTGCCACTGTTATTGGAATATGTATGTATACTACAGCCGCACCAGTGTGTACCTATGTTCATTTTTTTTCAAAAATGTTTTTTGGATCTGCATAACCATTTATTGTTTTTATATCAAATATGTATCACATCGCTGTGTAATAATCTATATTCCTATATATCTGTGTATCTGTAGGTTTTTATACTGGGTTTAAGAGTTTTATAATTAGCTACAAAAATTGTTTTTTTTTCTTGCAATTTAATGCCTTCTGTAGAAATAAACTTTACATTTGCAATATGTTGCCATTAGTACATGCATAAAAAAATCTGTCTCCTAAATGCGAAAACAAATATATTGAGGCTCCATGCTGTTATAATAGCACAGAGCACTAACTGGTGTAATCACGGTTGTCCTCCATTCACACCACAGCCGGTGGTACATATGGATGTGTCATGACGCTGATGTTTGGTTACTCATTACATGTCCTAAGATTGCTGCCGTTGTATAGATTCCCTTTTGCTATGTTTTATTCGGTCTGGTTGTTGGAAGCTCTCAGTAATTTTACATGTCAGATCTACCTACAGTATGAGAGGGCTCAGTAGTGATCTATGTATGGCCATCATGAAGCTCTTGTACAATGTGGATAAGATGTAGTAGTTAGTGATGAGCGATTGCGTCAACTATCGTCATCGGGTCGATAGTTGATATCGTCAATTATCATGCCGATATCCGATAGTCGATAATAGATTATCGCCGATGACTATTAAAGTCTATGGGAGAGGAACAACACCTTCATTCTTACACCCAAACAGGGCTGGAGAAGCTGGAATTAACATCCAAACAGTCAAATTGGATACGTGCTACATCTTAGGCAACACACTTAGGTTATAAAAGGTCACAGAAAAAAAGTCACAGACCATTTACTATCCCTGTCTTGTACCACAGCTGACCCTTAAACCTGCATACACCCACAATTTAAACAGTGCCAGAGGCAGTATGATTTGAAACCATCAGTTCCTTGACTGAACATTGGAAGTTTCCTGTCCTGAACGCAGCATGAGCCCAAACCTCAGACCCCCACATTCAAAAAGTGCACAAAAAGGAGTCTTTCAACCACCATTTTAGTTGAAACTGGACATTTGACATACCTGTCCCTGGGCCCAGAGCATGAGCCCTGACCTGATGGACCCCGACATTTAAAAAAGTGCCGGAAAAGGTCTTTCACACCATTTTAGTTACACGGTTATAAAGTCACAGAAAAAAGTAAACAGAATTCATATCCTGCTTGTACCACGCAGACCTTAACCCGTTAACGACCGCCCGCCACTTTAAGTGGGCTGGTTTGGGTCGTTCGTCTGCGCGACGTTTTAGCGTCGCTGCAAACATGGGGGTTTGCGGCGCCCAACGCCGAATTGCCGGGGTGGGGGCTGTACTACAATCACGCATCTTTGCAGGCTCGGGGAGCGGCGAAAACCCCCGCCCCCGGGTGCTTTAACCCTTTGTTTGCGGCGGTGCATTACCGCAGCGCAATAAAAAGTGTTCCCTGCTAGGGGGGGTGATGGGTCACCCGCTCACTCAAAGCCCCCGGAAACGGCGGGCCAGTCAGCTCTGGGACTAGCGTGGCCCGGGCTGTCTGGTATGAAGCCAGTGATTGGGAGCCCTTGTGCTGTCCTAATCCCCCGCCTGTGTCAGATGACCAGTTTAAATGTATTAGCATATATGAATATGCTAATACGTTACTAAGTGTAAAAAAAAAAAATTAAAAAAATGTTAAACAGTTCTCCCTTCATGGAAGTAAAAAAAAAATAAAAAAAACCATAAAAAGTGTAAAAAAAAAGAATAAAAAAAAAAAAAAAAAAATATTTAATAAAAAATAATTGTGCATAAATTACACACACAAACAAAAACCTACACATATTAGGTATCCACACGACCGTAATAATCTGTAGAATTAATCTAACAAGTTATTAAATGTGAAATGTGAATGGTGTAAAAAAAATAATAAAAAAACAAAAATTTTTTTTTTACCGTATATACTCGAGTATAAGCCGACCCGAGTATAAGCCGAGGCATCTACTTTTGCCACAAAAAACGGGAAAGTTTATTGACTCGAGTATAAGCCTAGGGTGGAAAATGCAGCGGCTACTGGTGGATTTTAAAAATAAAAATAGATACCATTAAAATTACATAGGCAGGTATAGGCAGTTTAATGTCCCCCATAGGCAGATATAGGCTGGTATAGGCAGTTTAATGTCCCCCATAGGCAGGTTATAGTCAGGTATAGGTTGTAATAGGCAGGTATAGTAAGCTTTATGTCACCATAGGCAGGCTATAGGCAGGTAATTGCCCCCATAGGCAAGTTATATGCAGGTATAGGTCAAACTAGGCAAGATATAGGCAGGTATAGGTCACACTAGTCAGGTTAAAGGCAGGTATAGGTCGTTATAGGCAGGTATAGTCCCCTAGGCAGGTTATAGGCAGGTATAGGTCCCCCTAGGTAGGTTATAGGCAGGTATAGGTCCCCCTAGGTAGGTTATAGGCAGGTATAGTCCACCTAGGCAGGTATAGGTCCCCCTAGGTAGGTTATAGGCAGGTATAGGTTGTTATAGGCAGGCATAGTCCCCTAGGTAGGTTATAGGCAGGTATAGGTCGTTATAGGCAGGCATAGTCCCCCTAGGTAGGTTATAGGCAGGCATAGTCCCCCTAGGTAGGTTATAGGCAGGTATAGGTCGTTATAGGCAGGCATAGTCCCCCTAGGTAGGTTATAGGCAGGCATAGTCCCCCTAGGTAGGTTATAGGCAGCCATAGTCCCCCTAGGTAGGTTATAGGCAGCCATAGTCCCCCTAGGTAGGTTATAGGCAGCCATAGTCCCCCTAGGTGGGTTATAGGCAGGCATAGTCCCCCTATGGGAGGTTATAGGCAGGCACAGTCCCCCTATGGTAGGTTATAGGCAGGCATAGTCCCCCTATGGTAGGTTATAGGCAGGCATAGTCCCCCTATGGTAGGTTATAGGCAGGTAAAGTCTCGCTATGGTAGGTTATAGGCAGGCATAGTCCCCCTATAGTAGGTTATAGCCAGGTATAGGCCCCCTAGGTAGGTTATAGCCAGGTATAGGCCCCGCTAGGCAGGCATAGGCAGCATTTTAAAACAAAAAAAACCCCACTTACCTCAATCCCCGCTGCTCCGCCTCCCTCGCCGCTCCGCCTCCTCGCTGTCCGGCCTCCCGGGCGCGCTCCTCGGTCTTCTCGGCACAGGCGGGTGATGTCATCAGGCCGCGCATGCAGCGTGATGACACGCTGCCTGTGCCGGAAACTCCGGAAGGCCGCAGACGCCCGGAGTCCACTGCGGAGCACGAAGCGCTCGCTCTCTGCTCCGCAGTGGTATCTGTTCACTTGTATGCGCTCCGGATGAGTCGCATACAAGTGAAGAGAGAGCCGACAGTGCCCGGGCCACCGCAGCGCCTGGACACTGTCGGCGGTACTCGGCGTTCAGTTATATGCGCTCCCTGAGGAGCTGCATATAACTGAAGCGTCCCTGTTGGCGCACGGGCCATCGCTGCGCCCGAGCGCCGACAGTGACTCGAGTATAAGCCGAGGGGGGAATTTTCAGCACATTTTTTGTGCTGAAAAAACTCGGCTTATACTCGAGTATATACGGTAAATAAAAAAAAATACTGCAATTATTTCTAAGTGAACTTAAACTATTCCCCCATAAAGTACAACTTGTCGCGAATAAAACGAGGCCTCATCCAACTGCGTCATTGAAAAAATAAAAAAGTTACAACTGTTTAAACGCAAGGAGGCCAAAACTAAAAAAATGTTCTGGTCATTAACTACTTTTCAGGCGTTCGGCTTAAGGGGTTAAACCTGCATCACCCACAAATTAAAAAGTGCCAGAAGGCAGTATTATTTGAACCATCATTTTACTTGAACTGGACATTGACTATCCCCGTCCTGGAACGCAGCATGACCCTTAATCCTCTCTGACCCACAGATTAAAAAGTGCCGAAAGAATGAGTCTTTCATCCACCATTTTTAGGATGGAATCCCATCACGTCTTTGTTTCTCTTTTTTTTAATTGTATTAAATGGGTTGTCTCACTACATGTCTTTTAGAAACCACATTTTTTATAATAGGACCTGTAGTATAGCTGTGTTTCACAGCAACATGCCCCCCAAAAATTCAAAACATGACTCTTGAGCCACTATTGACAACTGTGAAGAACAAAAGTCTGTTAGAAACCACATTTTTTATAATAGGACCTGTAATATAGCTGCATTTCACAGCAACATGCCCCCAAAAATTCAAAATATGACCCTTGAGCCACTCTTGACAATTGTGAAGAACAAATGTCTGTTAGAAACAACATTTTTTAGAATAGGACCTGTAGTATAGCTGCATTTCACAGCAGCATGACCCAAAAAATTATAAAAATGACTTCTCAGCCACTGTTAAAAATGTGAGGAGAAATGCCACTCAGAAGCCAAAATTTCTGTTCAAAGGACCATAATTTAGCTGTATCTCAAAGCACCATGACCCCAAAACCATTGACAATGCGAAAAATTCTAAAGATAAAGTGAGTAAATGGAATACTGTTTTTTCATGAAACCCTTTGATGCCTTTTACAGTCTCTCACCTAAAAACCGGGCAAAATGATCTTTTGGGGAAATGAGAATAAAAAATTGCAGTAAGAAATTATCAAGTTTTCAAGAGGAACCATTTCTTTTGGAAGAGGACTGTGAAGTAGACCGGCAACTAATCGGTGACCTCGGCAATTAGGGCCACAACATCATCAAGATCCATGCCTGTTCATCTTGATGAAAGTCAAACGATCCACATTCTTGTGGAAAGCCGGATGCGTTTGTCGGGTAATGACTCCTCCAACTGTGCGGGAAGGGTTTCCGCTCAGATATGATGCTGGCGCTGGGGCAGGACAAACACCTCTATGGCATGGCGAGCGAGCTCGGCCATTCACCCAAATTTTGGATACCCAGAAGTCGATTGGGTCCGGAACACTTTCAAAAACATCGGTGTTGAGACGCAGATAGCCCGTGCACCATGATCTTAAGCCGGTCTCTGTGTGTTGTATGTGTGCCCTGCATTACATGCGTTGGTGAGGTGGTAAATAAAGATTGCCAGAGGTCACCCATTAGGCTTCTGCCACAATGCCCTGCTGCTGCTTGGCACTCTACTGCTATCACGTTGCTGACGTTGTTCCACCGTGACATTTGAAGAACGTGAAGCAGACGCACCAGATGTCTCCAGTTGCTCACTCAGCGCGGGTCTCCTGCATTTTACTCTTTTAATTGGGTGGGTGAAGGGAAAAGGGTGCTGAGTTTTGCTTTGTACCGGGGATCGAGGAGGTGGCCACCCAGTAACTGTTTCAGGTTGATGGCTTACTGCGAGGATCATGTTGGAGGAAATGGAGCTTTCCAAGCACTCATGTGAGAGATGGAGCCTTGATTTTCCCAAGCCTCTGGGTCGAGGGGCACTAGCAAACTGATTTCCTCATCTTCTCCTCCGCCTCAAATTCCGCCAACCTCTTTCCAAGGCAGGGACGTTGGTAACGTCGGTGTCTAGGAATACCTCCCTCCCCCCCTCCTCCTCCGCTTCTCCGGCACAGCTTCAAACACAGCCCTGACTGCCTGAGATGATGCACCCTGAGAGCTGAGGGCGCCGCCTTCACTAGCCCTGGACCCCGAAACCACTGCCTAATGAAGACCGATAAAATTGTGTAAACTGTCGGCCTTGTGGATTTCGACGGAGAGAAAGGCTCCGTTGTCCGCATCTGGGGTCCGTCCCTCCTCTTCGCTGGTGGGACCTGATGTTTCAGAGTGTCCAACGATCTTTCCCAGAACTAAGATCACCACAATGCTCATGTGACAAGGGAAATTGTCCGCACTGACCATTTTGGTGGTTCTTCAAAACTGGCAAGGAATGCTGCAGAGCTCTTTCACCTGCCTCCACTCTCGGTGGCTCAACCCCCCGGGGTTTCCGCACCGCTGCTTGTCAGGCCCATGTGTCACTTCGTACTGCTTAATGGCATTGCGCTGCTGCCAACAATAGCTGGAGCATGTGGAGGGGGATTCCAGCGTGGTTGCCCCGTCAACAATGAGACGGTTGACGGGGAGGCGGCTGACGCTGCAACGCAGCCAGGCGGGACGAAGCAGAGTGCGAACGGTGGAAGTTTTGAGCTCAGACTCGAGCCTTCCTCAGCAGGCAGTCCAAAACCCGTGGTAGCGCTTTAAAAATTTTTCTGGACGACACGGTTCATGACATGTGCCAGGCAAGGGATGTGCTCCAGCCTACAGATCTTAAGGGCGGCCAGCAGATTTTTAACGTTATCGCACACCACCTTGCCTGGCACAAGGTTCTTGTCAACCAGCCAGCGCTCGGTTTCATTGCGAAGAGCCGTCCACAGTTCCTGACCTGTGTGTTGATGGTCGCCAAGACAGATAAATTTCAACACAGCCTGGTTTCTATAGGCACGTAATGCCAACAGAGGACCTTGGGGGAAAGAACCCTGCACCATCCCTGCGGTTTTGAAGAGCGTGCGCCCAGCCTGAGAGCCACCATACCACCAAAGACATCCACCCAGCTCACCAGTGAGCTGTCACCGAGATATAGTGGGCCCTTGGCTGTGCTTATAGTCCATGTGTTGGTAGTCAGATGGACTTTGCCAGACACAGATGCAGACAACACGCTTGAATTTTAGATGACACTTGGGGGGCCAGGGCAGGGACGGCTTTTCTGGAAAAGAAATGCCTGCTCGGCATCTGGTATTGGGGGGCAGGCAAGGGCCATGACGTGGCGGAAACCCATCTGTGTCCATCAGACGGAAAGGCAACATTTCCCAGGCCAAAGCCCGGCAATGCCGACATTCAGGCTTTTGGCTTTGGGATGGTTTGGGTTAAAGTGTTTCTTCTGCTCCCAAACCTGGTAGACAGAAGGCTGGCTGCTAGACTGGCCGCTTTACGGCGTGCAGATCGTCAAACTGATGGAAGGAGAAGGGGTAGGATGGGTCTCTGGTGGTGCTGGGGGTTTCTCGGGCGACGGTGGAGGCTGAAGCGGAGGCTGATTTCCCTTTCTCATGACTCTGAGAGCATGGGCACTGAGGAACGCTTGGTGGTGGCGGGGGAAGAGGAGGCGGAGACAGAGGGGGTGACAGTGGTTTTGGGAAACCCGGCAACGGTGTGGCCCTTTTTGGCCAAGTGTTGCCTCCATTTCAACTCATGCATTCGCTGCATGTGACTAGACATGTTGGTGCTGGTTAAACACCTAAGATTCTCCCCTCTACTGATGCGTTTACGGCAAACGCGGCATATGACATCACTGGGTGAATCAGAAAAACGGCCAGGCTTGAGAGGTCCTGAACCTTTTCAACGGCGATAAGCGAGGAGTAGTGTTTCCACTGATCGTGGCTGGCGGAATAATCCCAGCGGACTTGGGGTGACTGCCCTCTCCTTTTTGTGGGGGGGCCGGTGGCGGACTGACACTACCCCATCGTCTTCCTCCTCGTCCAGTGATGATGAAGCGCTGCAAGCAAATTCTGCTGAAAAGACCACTTTGGATCCGCGATGTTTCCATCATCATCATTTATATCACACAGGTGACTTCCTTGCCCTGACATTCTGCATCCTGGAGCTGCGGGCTACAAGCAACAGGCACTGCAAGGCGTTGCCAACCGCCCGGGATTTTTGCCGATTGACCGGCTTCCTTCTCCTCCTCTGATGGCATCAGTAACTGGGCGTCAGAGCAGACAAAATCATTTTTCTTTGGCCTCTTGATCTTTGGAAATGCTTCTGATCCCAACCACATTTTGTCATCAAAAAAGGTCTTCAGAAAAAGGGATTTTCCACAGTGGGGGTACATGAGTTGACATTTTGGGCTGCCTTCGCTTCATGTTGGACGGATGCTGACGATGATGATGACGACATTGTGGCCGTGACTGGGAGGACGAGGAGGTAAGACTGCTGGATGCAGGTGGCATTAACCACTGAAGAACAGATTAGCGACGCTGTTCTTTATTGGATTCACAGGGCCCTGACCCAGCGATGACAGGCCTGACGGTTTCCCGCAAACCGAAAGATCCGCTGGCTTGCGTGTTGTGCCCAAACACTGAAAAGGAGCACCTTCTCTCGTACCTCTACCCCCATGTTCTACACCCTCTTTGCTCGCTTACACCTGCATTTTTGCTCCATGTTCAGAAAGATAAAAATTTAAGAAGGTATGGAAGGTTTTTGACAGTCTCTTATGAAAGAAGGCAAATCACAGCTATTCTTAAATCCTCAATTTCCGACAGCCAATAGGATTAGAAAACTGAATTGTTTCTAGCAAATACCTGTGAAATGCGATCTGGTTGAAACCGTAAGACAAAAATAAAAACAGTGTTCTCCTTTAGTCCCAGGGTTTTTACAACTGCCCCAGTAGGATTAGGAATTGATAGTTTTCAACAAAATATCATAAAAAGTGTGCATCTGCGCCAAACTGAGATTCACCGAGCGCATAAAACTATTCAGAAGTTACAACGTTGCGTTTTTTGTAGCAATGACAAACGACAACATTGCTAGAAATTGTCGTTTCAACATGGCTAATTTGAAAAAAAACTAGGGGCCACACCACGTGCAATACAGCTATTTAAAAGTTATACGGATAAAAAACGGTGGTTTTTTTACACCAATGAAATACACCAACAGTAACTACAACATTTCTGTATCCAAATTTAAGTACAAGGTGCTATTTTTGAAAAAAAAATGGGGCGAACCAAAGTGCATACAGCTATTTAAATGTTATACGGTTAAGAACAGGGGGATTTTTTTGCACCAATGAAATACAACAGCAGTACCACAAAATTTCTGTATTTAATTTAAGTACAAGGTGGCTCCTTTGAACAAAACTGGGGCCGGCAACCAAAGTGAAATACAGCTATTTAAAATGTTATAAAAACGGATAAAATAAAAAGGTGGGTTTTGCACCTATGAAATACACCTGCAATTACTAGCAAATTTCGTATCCCAATATAAGTTTCAAGATGGGTCTTTGAACAAAAATGGGGTGCGCCAAAGTGAAAAATACCTATTTAAATTGAGACGGATAATAAAAGGTGGGTTTTTGCACCTATGAAATACAACAGCAGTTAAATAGAAAATTTCTGTATTCCTAATGTAAGTAAAAGGTGGGTCTTTGAACAAAACCGGGCTGCACAAAAATAAAAGGTACAATTTCACCTCAGGTGAGGTTTTGCTGGCCAAAAACTGGGGAAAAAAAAAGCCATCTCAATGCAGGTTCAAAGAGAGTCTGGGCCCGCACAATATACAACTCTTCTTTCAAAAGCCTGCCTGCCGGTCTGTTTTCGCCCGCACCCCCCCCCCCCCCCCCCCCACCTACCCCCTGCGGCTGTACAGCGCTAGATGCTTCTTTAAAAAGTCTCTGTCTAAATAACGAAGCGCTGAAATTTCCTTATTTTACCTACGTTTTCGATGTTCACAGCTAAAAGCATAGTTGTCTGTGTGAATAAAGAGAACTGTGTCTCTGAGCTGAGCTGTATTGAGGAGAGATCTAGCACACGTCCTGCTCTAATGAGAGACACTGACACAATGATGAAGAACAGGAAAAAGCTGTTCTATGCAAAACGAGGTTTATGTGATTTTTCCGCCAATGACAACCATACACATCACAGTCATGACGTCGCACACCCAGCTCACCCTGCTCTATGCTCTAAGCTGATTTGCTGGCCGCCAAAATGACAGGAAGCACCGAAAATGGCGCGATAGTAATAGATTATGCGCAGAATCTCACCTAAATTATCACGTGATCGGAATTATGTAATTAGATTAACTCAGATGCTTCCCTGGTCCTGACAGCATGAGATTTAAGTAAACAGCAGTGATTTCTTTCTTTTTTCTGAAAGATTAGATAACAAACAAGCTCTCACTGTCCAGAGTTCTGTACTGCATAACCTGTGTGATGACGTCACTCCCTGCTATTAGATAGAACAAACAGTAGGGGGGTAGAAGTACACAGGTCGGTCACTTGGGGAACCAAGAGAGCTCAGAAGGTGATAAAATCACTTGTAGCTCCTTAACAAAAAAAAAATGAAAACCACAATATATTTGGAAAACATCTTCATTTAGTGTTCCCTACATGTATAAAGCTGATTTTTGTAGCGAGACAACCCCTTTAACTTATTCTTTGTAAGCACATGGGTCTTTATTTTCCAAAATAACCCTTCTTGATCCTATGAGGATTAGCAAACCAGGAGCAAAAGGTGATATAGGCACCTTTCTAATCATTGACCCCCCATCAATAGGACATTAGTTTTACCGATATACCACCAAGGTCTGTAGGTCAACCTGTTTTCAGATTATTTGTCACATGACTGGGCTTTATGTTTAGGGTATTCTTTAAGAAGGGAAAATCACATGGAACCCCTCGATGACGCCTGTAACTTTACGTGCATGTGCACAATGAATCTTTTTGCCCCAAATCTCCACAGCAGGAGATGAAGGTGTAGCCATTGTATCACTTTAGCAGGATATCTTATAGGTGCCCTAACTCAAGACCCAAGGCCTGAATTTGGCCCAGCAAATTGTTTTATGTAGCTTGTGAATGCTTAGATACAGCAAGGTCAAGGCACAGAAGGACTAGCTCTCCCCTTTCCTTGGATTGCAACCAGTGCCTGGCAAAGACGGTGACACTAGCACAGGGAGCAGATGCCATCTTGGATACAGAGCTCCTGCAGGCACCTCCACACCGCTCTGTTCAGAAACTTGCAGGGTGCACTAGCCACCCTGCAATGGTTCTTTGAAAGCAAACATAATGCAGATGTGGTCCGCAGTGAAAATTAGTTTGACACCCCTGACCTACATCATACAGCAATGACAGATTACAAATGCAACTGATGTGGGGCCCTAGTAAAGAACCTTCCATTAAGCAGTGTATGCAGCCAGCATGTTATACAGGAGCAGTGTAGCATTATATACATATATGGGACATATTCAAATACAGTATATACAGACAAATACACATTGGGGCAGATTTACCAATAGTATCTAACTCTTAGACAGTGTAAACTTAGACTAGACAGTCTTACAATTCGCCACATTTATCATTAGTGTTGATAAATCTGGTGCAGGACAAAACTTTCTAGTCTAAGTTTGTACCATCTTTAAGTTGGCTTACATTTACGCCAGAATTTGGTCGCAGATTCTGGCGTATTTTTTGTCGCATTTAAGTCACTCCCCTTTGCACAAACCACTCCCCTTTTACAAAGCCACACCCCCTTTGACGGACTAGGCGCAGAAGCATCTGAAACTGTCTAAAACACATAGTAAATGTGGCAAGAACCTGGTTTTTGGCGCAAATTGAGCCAGAATTCTGGCGCAACTGCCTTGATAAATCTGCCCCATTATGTACAAAAACAGGAATCCACACATACACACTATACATTGTGGCAATGTGGAAGCAGATCGTGTGTGCTAGCAGGTCGTGTGCAGCAAGGAGAAGGTCTCTGCTTTTCATCAGATCAAAGAACTGGAGGAGGACCTGGGGGGAGAGATCAAACTCCACTTTGGATGTGGACTTGATTAAAGGAACACGAACATCAATTTAAAAAAAAATAATTTTTAAATCAAATATAGACAAGCAATATGAGACTATTTCATTGATTTTTTTAAATTGGGTGGTTTTTTAAATAGAATTTTTAAGTTCCTCTATCTACATGACTTTGTTTACCCGACTTTCCGTCTCTGAGCTTTGATAGCACGACAGTGAGGATTACTTGACAGTTCTCTTCTAGACCAACTGTGGCCATTACCATTTCATGTATTACTCTTGTCATTGCCCTTTTAATCTAGGCTTATCGTTAGCTAGACCTGTCCAGAGAACAATAGAGTGATCATTACGTCATCACCTACTATTTGTAATTAGACTACATAGAGATAAGTAACAACTACAGTAAAGAGAGATCCGTCTACCCTGCCATTCAAGTGTTGTATCTCTTTACTATCACAAGGAGAGGACATTATTTTTATGTGCAATTTTTAATTGCATAGGACTGCCAAAATAAAAAAAATAAACTGCCAAAACATTATTTTCCAGGAATATAGTTTTTAACAAAAAAAAACAAAACCCTCTTTCCTGGTGGAAATGTCTCTTTATAGCTAATTGTGAGACACCTGGAAGAGATCTTTAAGAATGGTGTGAGCCTGGGGAAGAACAGCTGACCTTCAGAAGCCAAGCCAAAAGGACACTGATATGAATATCTTTTGTGGGGCTGGACAGTAGGCTCAGACTATGGTCACTAAGGGATGTTAAAGGGGTTTTGCCAAGAAGTTCCTTACCTAACAGACTGATACTCCCCTCTTGAGGCTTGAAAAAGGGGCGTTGTGTTTCTGTGTTTAAAAAAAGTACCTCCTCTGTGATGTCATTGCACCACCTCCCATGCACGCTCCTGATACTCAGTCTCTGTAGTTGAGCAAACAGTGTTTTGCTAATCCACAGAGGAGAACTGTATTGTGCACAAGCTGTGTGCGTTTTATTTCTTCCTCTTATTTGCTCAGGAGAGAAAATAAGCTCAGCAGGCAGCCTTCTTTCATTCCTTCACCAATGGCTGCAGAAGGAGAGGCAGGGAGGCGGAGCAGGGAGCATTTGCATGTTTACTCAGATAATTACATTACAACCAGTGGATTCTCTATACAAAAGAAACAGGATCTTTCTCCCCAGTCCCTTCAAAGCACGTTCATGTTCCCTGCCATCAGATAAGAAGTGAAAAAAATGCAAGCACAGCCAGTTCAGCTCCTGTCAGCTCCAGGTCGTGTCTAATGTAAACTGTCAGGAAACCAAGGGCATGTAAGTCAGGCTGTAGCTCTCAGAGGATTCACTTTTTTTGATGACATATATTTAGAAAAGTGATTAAATACCCGTTTTTGAGGATCCCACGTCAACATTAGATCGTGGCAAAACCCCTTTAATGTTTAGTTAAAAGCTGAACTGGCTAGCATTTATGTTTTGTTTTTTGTATGTTGATCTGTTATTGTATGATACAATAGTACTTAAAAATTTATAACCCCCAAAAAATACTATATATTTCTGTCAAATTTGACCTAGAACTACATTTTGACCTAGCACACATTTTTTGAAAAAAAACATGCATTTATAAATTGCTTGCAATTTTGATACAGTTCAAAAATACAGTAAAAACAAAAACAAAAATGCAGTGTATGAACTCAGCCTAAAGTTTCACATACTTTTGCCTCTTACATACACTACTCAGAAAAGAGGCGCTTCCATGCTAGTGTACAATGCGCCTGAATAAATAAACCTGTCAAAAATCTGGGGTGAGGTATTTGTTTGTATAGGATATTTAATGTGTCTAATTTAGGCATATACCAAAAAAAAGGTGCATAGCATATCATTGCTAGCATATTTGATGAGCATACTTTAGGCGCATTCAAAAGTGTCAAATGCGCGTAGTTTTGGTGTACGACAGTTTTTTGGTGCAAAATACACCAAAAAATGGTGCAGGTCTAATGGGACATGTCGCCCTTAATTTTTTTTTTAAAATAAAATGCATTAAAGTGAGCGGTGTGTGATGTTTGGCGCATCAAATTAACAGGTTAAGTGTGTGTTATATGGGTGGGGTGAGCCGAGTGTATAGGGGTGTGCTATGTGGGTGGAGGGTGCAGAGTGCATAAGGTTGTATTATATGGGTGGTGGGAGCAAAGTGTAAAAGGGTGTGATATATGGGTGGGGAAAGCAAAGTGTATAGGGGTGTGCTATATGGGTGGGGGGCAGAGTGCATAAGGGTGTGTTATATGGGTGGGAGTAGCAGAGTGTATAAGGGTGTGTTATATGGGTGGTGGGAGCAGAGTGTATGATGGTATGTTATATCAGTGGGGAGACCAGAGTGTATAAGGCTGTGTTATATGGGTGGGAGGAGCAGAGTGTACAAGAGTGTGTTATATGGGTGGGGGGAGAGAATCAGTAATTGCCCAGATCCTCCACATCAGAGCTGTTCCTGGGAGAGGATCACAGACAGCCTGTTTCACACAGCTCAGGGGGAGTGAGAGAAAGACAATGAGAATAAAGACCTATAGAGGTGACACAGATTACTCAGACTGCTGGCACCCAGCACAGAGAGAGCAGGACAGCCAATCATAGCAAAGCAGTCGTGGCCTGACCCCCAGGCCGGAGATTTAGCTCTAGGAGTACACAAATTAGGTAACAGCTGCTATACTAAATGATTTACTTTATACAAACCAATTGCAAAATTGCTTATTTTTACTGTCCCCATCATTACAGATATGATGTTTGGAGTGAGAAAGCCCCCAGGAGTTGAGATGTCATAATATTTACACATTATATACATACATAGTGATCCCCACATACTCAGTATATGGATACCCAGAGCTACTGTGACAATCAGATGATAAGTGTGAAAATAAAAAAACTGAAATCTGCTGCAGTCACATTGAAAGCTCAGGGAGAGCAGCCTTCAGCATTGGATATTAAATATAAATAATAAAACATCTGACCTAAGCTAAACCGAGCTCTTCCTGCAGCATAAAACACTGGAGAATAAAGCACTCATTACTCAAACATGTGAGGTTCTGTTCACAACACGTTGTTGGCCCTTGTTTAAACCTACGCACATAAAGTAGAACCTTGGCAGACATATGTAATATCATATCATCCATAGGCTCCCATGTTAACCACTCCCCCCCTCCCAGCCTGTTTTTTTTTTTTTCCTTTTTCTTTTTTTTTCCTCCCTGCTTTTTCCAAAGGGCCATAATTTTTTGCATTTTTTTTATTAAAAAAAATCTTTTTGGGGGCTTGCTTTTTGTACCGTTTATTGCTGGCATTGACCGTACCACATAATGTACTGGGAAACCCTGCAGTGGGGGGAATGGGGAAAAAATTTAAGAGGACTTGTATGTAAACTATTTTTTATTTATTTTGCATTTGGCAAACTTAATCTCTATCAGTTCTCTATCTGTTAAACACTAAAAAACGTAATTTTTTATTATATATAACTCTTAACCCCATACTAAATTTTTAAAAAACCCTGATCTTCCCCTCATCTTTTTAAAACCTTTTACTTCTGAAACAGGAACAACTCCCTTTTTTTACTATCAATTTCTGGTGGAGCAACACCTTTTTTTAAACAGGAGAGCCTTTTTTCTTTGCAAAGTACTAGCTCCGTAAGGGTTTCCCAAGCCAAATATTTGGGGCATTTGTCCCTGGTCTAAGGGAAACACGAAACAAAAAAAAGGGCCCCTTGTGACACCTTTCTGAAGCAGGTGCATTTGTAGACAGAGGTGAAAAAATTAAATTTTTAAAACGTCATATTGACCTCGCCGGACATTTTTGGCCTGCAAACCTGGCTTCATAAAGGGTTAGAGGTAGGTTCAAAAGGGTCGGAGGTCACTTCCTTTTTTTTTCATGTTATTTAAACCCCCCTTTTTCAGGTACCTCCCCAAAATTACCCACCCAGAGAACCCAAACAAAAAAAACCCCAAATCCCCCTTTTCCGGGTTTTCCTGCACAAAAACTAAAATAACTTGTCCTGAATATTCTCCCCACCTTGTTTCCATGACCCCAAAAAACTTCAGCCCAAATTTTCACCATTTCCCATTTTTGGGTTTGCCCCCCCCATTTTAAACCTGCAGCCCGGGGCCAACGCATTTGAACCACCCGGGACCCCTCACCCAGATTTGTGATGGGCTTCCGTCTCACTTCTCTCATATTTTGAAAAATTTGCGTGGCTCACCTAAAAGGGGAATGAGCAGAATGGGTGTCACATTATACAGAAACACTACAAACTTTTATCAATCCCATCCCCCCTTTTTTTTCTTTTTCAAAAGTCTAATTTTGCATTATTCTTTGGGGGAAATTTATAAATTCCATTTTTACGTGGGACTATTGTCATATTTCTTCCCTTTTAAAGCACTTTCCAAATATTTTAAAATATGCATATTCTTTTTAATAGGGGCTGCGGGGCCCCTTTAAAATTTTCATTTTTAAATTTGTTTTGTTGTATTGTCTAAAAGGGCCTGTTTTTCATAAACCTTTCGGTCTTTTACAATGTAATTTAATATTAATTTTAATAATGCTTTTGGGCTTATGGATTACCCCTCCCTCCCTCCCTTACATTTTGGACCTCAAAACCCTTCCCCATTAAAAATTCTCTCTTAGGCTCAAAGCTAGCCACCTAATTCACAAAGTTCACAAGGGGGGCATGAAAAAAATAGGGAGCATCCCAAAAATAAAATCAGTATTTTCCCAATCCCCCATTGTTTCCAGTTGCATTAACCTTCTTTTTAAATCGCTTTGAAAGCAGAAAAAAAAATTAAATCTATACATGGGATGAGTACATACCAATGAATAGGTCCCCAACCCCCCCGGGCCGCAGTGCCACAACAATGCGAGCGCACTTCCCTTGAAAAACCCAATATGCAGCTTTCCCTATTTTGTTAAAATAGAAACCGGGGGCCCCCACATCATAAATTTTAACCCTTTCTCATTACGGCCCGGGGAAATGGGGAAAAAACATAAAAGGAAGAGGGGGGATGGGTGAAGGGGGGGGGGCGCGGCGAGGGAGATGGAAGGGAGGGGAAAAAAAAACACAAAAAAGGGGTAAAACTCTGAGTTCCCCTAGCCCATTTTTTTTAACTGTGTTATATCCCATTGACCATACTTAATAAAACATTTTATCATTTTTCCTTAAAAAAATTTTATTTTTAGGGAACAGCAAGATCAAAAAAATCCCGAAAATGAAAACCCTTTCTTTTAGGCCTTTAGGTTTTTAATGGGATTGGGGTCTGTATATCCACTTGCCTCTTCCTGCAAACCAAAATACATCCAGATCGCCCTTTCTTTCCCCTAGGGTTTTTTTTTTTGGGGGTGCCCCAAACCTTTTTGGGGACCCCCCTTTTTTTCGCCATTATGTACTTCCAAAATGTGTCTTGCTATGGGAGTTTTTCAGCTTAGTTTTAAATTGTTTCTTATACTGAGTTTTTAAAAAAAACTTTGAGGTGACCCCCCCCCTGCAAAGAAACATTTTGGAATTTTTACTTTAAAGGCGACATAGGGGGTGCTAAAATTTGGTGGCTTGCTGTGAGCCCTAAAGATAGAATTTTTTTAAAAGGGGAAGTTTTTGGGGTTAAAAAATGGGGGGGAGGGAAGAGGGGCTTGCCATAAAAGGGCCCCCCAGCAATTTTTAAAAAGGAAAATAATATTTCATGTAAAAAAACCCAAATGGTTTATGAAAAAGGGCTTGAGACAATAATTATACAGTTTCAATGGAAAATTTATTTAATGGGGCCTGCAGCTCTATTAAATAAAGTTTTGTTTATTTTAAAATTTTAGGAGGGGGTGCTTTAAAGGGGGATAAATGCAAATTTGTTTTACTGTAAAAATGGGAAATTTTTTTTTCCCCTTTAAAATTTTCTTAATTTTGCATTGAAGGAAAAGGGGTGGGTGGGGGTTGATAAAATTGGGAAATGTGCTGTATAAGTGTACCTATTTGTCAGGGATTTAGTTTTGAGCCAAAGCTGTTGCAATTTTAAAATGAGAGAAGTGGACGGAAAAACCCCTCAGTCAGGGCTTTTGGGGGTCTGTGGTTTCAGTGCGTTGGGCCGGGGCCCGTTGCGGTAAGATGGGGCGCAAGCCCTTTTGGAGATGGTGAATTTGTCTGAAATTTGTTGGCTTAAGAGAGCATGGTGGCAGGTTTTTTTGGTTGGACTTTTATAGTGTGCCCTTTAAATTGTGGCGGATCGGGGGAGTGGGGGTTTTATATGGGGGTTTCTTGATGGCTAATTGTTTGGGGGTTCCTGAATGGGGGGGTTTTTCCTAACATGATAAAAAAAGGAAGTGAGCTTTAAGGGCCACGTGGTTTACGGACCCCTAAACTTTATGAAAAACCCGGGTTAGTGGCGGGAAAAACGGGGTACGGGGGTCAGATATGACGTTTTAAATTATGTTTTTTCCCTTTGTCTACAAGGGGGTACCTGCTACAGGGGTTTTTCACAAGGGGGTTTTGGTTTTTCTGGGGTCCAAAAGGATTAGGGATGACCCCAAATAGTTGGCTTTGGGATCCCTTACTTTGGGGCTGTATTTTTTCTTTTAGATATAAGGGTCTCCTTGGGTTTAAAAGGGGTGTCCAAACCCGATTCATTTGTTGAAAGGGAGTTGTTCCCTTTTTCGAAAAGGGATAAGGGGGTTTAAAAAGATTTAGGGGGAGAGATCAGGTTTTTTTAAATTTTGAGTATAGGGGTTTTTAAAAGTTAAAATAAAAAATAAAGTTACCCTTTTGTTGGTTTAAAAGATAGAAAAATGATGAGTTAAGTTTTCCTTTCGGCAAAAATTTGTAAATATAGTTTATCAAAAATCCCCTCTCTGTTCTCTTGGGGGATTCCCCAAATTTTTTTGGGGATTATGTTACATGTATTTTTAATAGGCCGCCGTCCAAGCCCGGTCTAGGAGTGTTTTAATACGGGGCAGTATGAAGGCCGTGTTATACGCCAAACAATTTTGGGCAGAGTGTTTTGCGCCCAAATTTTGTATGGCACAATTCTTTGGCGTTTTTTTTTGGCGCCATTCAAAGGGTTGTGTCTAGTGCAGAAAAGTGGGGGGTTAAACATCTTTTAGAATAGGGCAAAGAACTTTTTTGACCATACATGTCGGCCCCCAAGTTAAATTTTTCCAGTGGGGCGGGGGGGTTTCTCTTTTATGGGGGCCCATTGTTCCCGTTAAATGACATTTTCTTTTGGGGCAGCAGAAAAAAACTTTGTTTCCGGGCCCAGGATATCAAATGAACCCAAAAGGGGGGTTTCTTTTTTCCCGGGCCCAAACTTTGGGAAAAACACCCCTTTTTGGGTCGCCTCCCCCAAACAAAATTTCGACCTTCTCTTATCCCGAAAGATTTTTTTGGGGTTGTCTCACTACATTTATTCCCTCTTACCTCAAATCCTGTTTTCTTGGTTTTTAAATTTTGGGAAATTTAAGGGGGGTGTTTACTGGCTTCGGGGCTAGGTGTAAATGCCAGGGTTTTAGCTATAGCAAACCCGGGCTGGCAGCCTATCAGGGAGATCAAAAAAGGGCTGTAAACCTTTTAGCAAACCCGGGAGCTGATGCAGGGCCCCTACAAAAAAGGGGATATTAGGAAAAAGGTTTGGGGCCCCTTGTTAATGGACATATATTGCAAAGTGACTTGTTTTTTAAAGATATTTAACATAAAAAGCAATCCCTGTAGTGATACAACCCCTTTAAGCCCCACATAAGGTAACACTCCTGATCAGTCCAAGAGTGCCCCTCCCCCCTATCCAACGGGTTTCTGGTTTGCATAAACTACACCCTTTTGAGAAACAGGAGGGAGTGGCAAGGGTGAATCTACAGCTTTCAATTTGAGGGAGGAAACGGGTTTGTACTGAGATGGAGGAAAAGACAAACCACTGCAAAGGATCCTGGGGTTTGTAGTTTTACATGGCAAAGGGAAACCACTTTTCAAACAGGAAATGCTGCTGCTCAGCTATAGCTCAGGCTATATTCAACACTGGAAAAGCACATATTATCACAGAAAACATCTCAGAGAGATGAATGAAGACTTAGTCAAGGCATTTAAAACTTTGTGTCAACTAAAACCTGTACCTTCTATTCTCTACCTACACTTTATGTTTTTAATGTTATTCAGTTGTGTTTGTCAGCGTTGTTCAGCAATAGTCATCTTCTATGCAAGCCTAGAAGATAACCTATACATAATAACATCTTCTACGCAAGCAATCGCTTCCACTCAGACAGGCTTCATTATTGATATTAGCTTTCACAGTAAGATGCAAACCTACACGAAGCGATGAGCCCGAGGCCATAAGCAGCTGACGGCAGAAATTGATCTTTTAAGCCAAATAAAAACATTCAAGTCAATAGACTGTAGACTGCATTATACTCAATGGCTCTAAAGTACTATTTGTGTAGTTGCAGTTACTGTACACATTAGGATGAAGAATAGATTGTGCGCATATTCTACATCCTCTACTTATGGTACATTTACTAGATTTCAAGATGCTCAATGCCAAAGATATGGGGAATATAGCAAATAACGCTGCTGCCTGTGGGATACAATAGCAATGCAGGTCAATGACCTCCAATATATCTGTATGGATGAGAGAGATGATGCAATATTAGTATGAATAAGTCTTTACCAGCTTCCTCTGGACTCCATTACTGTATCACATTTTTAGGAATAATGAGCATTATACGGAGGTCAAGAAGATGAAATTGAATAAAAGTGACAATCCAATAAGAAGTAAAGCCTCCCATTGAAAGTGGGTCCATGAGGTTACCCTGCTGGTACTCCACACCCTTCCAAACAGTACCAGCTGTGCTCTATCTTCAGAAGGCCTGACTAAAAGGAGTTGCCCATGAAGTGACCCAGAGGTAATAGTAGTAGTGGATGGTACTCTCACAGTGGCTATTTTTCACACCCATTACTCCCATGCTGTTCTGGATAACTAGTGAATGGAGCAAGGCCGCCATTAGGGGGGTACAGGCAGTACTCCCGTGTGGGGCCCGGGCAGTCTGTGAAGCAAGGGGGGGCCTGCCGCCACTGGCAGGTACCGCCCCCTTGCCTCATAGTAATAGTACAGAGAACAGGCCATAGGCCACGATGATGAGTGCGGCGCCGCGCCGCTGTGTATATCTCTGGGGCCCGGCGACACTGAAGGGGGGGCACGCGCTGCGCGTCCGGTCACAGCTGATGACACGCATGCCCTCCTCCTGCGCGCTGTGACCGGAGCAGCTGGGCCCTCCTCCTTCTCTGCTAGCAACAGGGGGCCCGCGCGGCTCTGTGTCTGAGGAGGGGCCGGCGCTCTGTACTTACAGCTGCAGCAGTGTCGGTCACCTCCTTCCTGTTCTCCAGCGTCTCCTCTGATCGGAGTCGGCCCGCCCCTCTCTCTGCCTGTGGGTGGGGCTTCAATGACTACTGCCGGCAGAGGGAGGAGTGGCCGACTGCGATCACCGGTGCTGCTGGAGAACTGGATGGAGGGGACAGAGCGACGCTGCAGCTGTATGTACAGCGCGCGGGCCCTCCTCATACTGAGGTAATGTGGGGCCCCAGTGAAGCCCCCCTCAGCCCCAGTGACCCCCCCCCCCAGGCTGGTAGGGGTCCGTGTGTTTGAGAGGCTGGGGTGGGGGAGGCTGTGTGTGTGTGAGAGGCTGGGGGTGGGGTGGCTGTGTGTGTGTGAGAGGCTGGGGGTGGGGAGGCTGTGTGTGTGTGTGAGAGGCTGGGGTGGGGAGGCTGTGTGTGTGAGAGGCTGGGGTGGGGAGGCTGTGTGTGTGAGAGGCTGGGGTGGGGAGGCTGTGTGTGTGTGAGTGGCTGGGGTGGGGAGGCGGTGTGTGTGTGAGAGGCTGGGGTGGGGAGGCTGTGTGTGTGAGAGGCTGCGGTGGGGAGGCTGTGTGTGTGGCTGGGGTGGGGAGGCTGTGTGTGTGAGAGGCTGGGGTGGGAGGCTGTGTGTGTGAGAGGCTGGGGTGGGGAGGCTGTGTGTGTGTGAGAGGCTGGGGTGGGGAGGCTGTGTGTGTGAGAGGCTGGGGTGGGGAGGCTGTGTGTGTGAGAGGCTGGGGTGGGGAGGCTGTGTGTGTGTGTGAGAGGCTGGGGTGGGGAGGCTGTGTGTGTGAGAGGCTGGGGTGGGGAGGCTGTGTGTGTGTGTGAGAGGCTGGGGGTGGGGAGGCTGTGTGTGTGTGTGTGAGAGGCTGGGGTGGGGAGGCTGTGTGTGTGTGTGTGAGAGGCTGGGGTGGGGAGGCTGTGTGTGTGTGTGAGAGGCTGGGGGTGGGGAGGCTGTGTGTGTGTGTGTGAGAGGCTGGGGGTGGGGAGGCTGTGTGTGTGTGTGTGTGAGAGGCTGGGGTGGGGAGGCTGTGTGTGAGAGGCTGGGGTGGGGAGGCTGTGTGTGTGTGAGAGAGGCTGGGGGGGGGGGAGGCTGTGTGTGTGAGAGGCTGGGGTGGGGAGGCTGTGTGTGTGAGAGGCTGGGGGTGGGGAGGCTGTGTGTGTGAGAGGCTGGGGTGGGAGGCTGTGTGTGTGAGAGGCTGGGGTGGGGAGGCTGTGTGTGTGAGAGGCTGGGGTGGGGAGGCTGTGTGTGTGTGAGAGGCTGGGGTGGGGAGGCTGTGTGTGTGTGTGAGAGGCTGGGGTGGGGAGGCTGTGTGTGAGAGGCTGGGGGTGGGGAGGCTGTGTGTGAGAGGCTGGGGTGGGGAGGCTGTGTGTGTGAGAGGCTGGGGTGGGGAGGCTGTGTGTGTGAGAGGCTGGGGTGGGGAGGCTGTGTGTGTTGGTGTGAGTGGCTGGGGTAGGGGAGGCTTGTGTGTGTGTGAGAGGCTGGGGTGGGGAGGCTGTGTGTGTGAGAGGCTGGGGTGGGGAGGCTGTGTGTGTGAGAGGCTGGGGTGGGGAGGCTGTGTGTGTGTGAGAGGGTGGGGAGGCTGTGTGTGTGAGAGGCTGGGGTGGGGAGGCTGTGTGTGTGAGAGGCTGGGGTGGGGAGGCTGTGTGTGTGAGAGGCTGGGGTGTGGAGGCTGTGTGTGGGAGAGGCTAGGGTGGGGAGGCTTGTTGTGTGAGAGAGGCTGGGGTGGGGAGGCTGTGTGTGTGTGAGAGGCTGGGGTGGGGAGGCTGTGTGTGGAGGCTGGGGGTGGGGAGGCTGTGTGTGTGAGAGGCTGGGGTAGGGAGGCTGTGTGTGCGTGTGAGAGGTTGGGGGTTGGGAGGCTGTGTGTGTGTGTGAGAGGCTGGGGTGGGGAGGCTGTGTGTGTGTGTGAGAGGCTGGGGGTGGGGAGGCTGTGTGTGTGAGAGGCTGGGGGTGGGGAGGCTGTGTGTGTGAGAGGCTGGGGTGGGGAGGCTGTGTGTGTGAGAGGCTGGGGTGGGGAGGCTGTGTGTGTGAGAGGCTGGGGTGGGGAGGCTGTGTGTGTGTGTGTGAGAGGCTGGGGTGGGGAGGCTGTGTGTGTGAGAGGCTGGGGTGGGGAGGCTGTGTGTGTGAGAGGCTGGGGTGGGGAGGCTGTGTGTGAGAGGCTGGGGTGGGGAGGCTGTGTGTGTGAGAGGCTGGGGGTGGGGAGGCTGTGTGTGTGAGAGAGGCTGGGGGTGGGGAGGCTGTGTGTGTGTGAGAGGCTGGGGTGGGGAGGCTGTGTGTGCGTGTGAGAGGCTGGGGTGGGGAGGCTGTGTGTGCGTTTGAGAGGCTGGGGTTTGTGAGGCTGTGTAGTGCGTGTGAGTAGAGGTTGGGGGTGGGGAGGCTGTTGTGTGTCTGAGAGCTGGAGCTGGGTGTGGGGGAGGCTTTGTGTGTGTGTGAGAGGCTGGGGGTGGGAGGCTGTGTGTGTGTGTGAGAGGCTGGGGTGGGGATGCTGTGTGTGTGAGAGGCTGGGGTGGGGAGGCTGTGTGTGTGAGAGGCTGGGGTGTGGAGGTTGTGGTGGTGAGAGGCTGAGGGTGGGGGAGGCTGTGTGTGTGAGAGAGGCTGGGGTGGGGAGGCTGTGTGTGTGTGAGAGGCTGGGGTGGGGAGGCTGTGTGTGCGTGTGAGAGGCTGGGGGTGGGGAGGCTGTGTGTGCGTGTGAGAGGCTGGGGTGGGGAGGCTGTATGAGGGGGTGGGGTGGGGAGGCTGTGTGTGTGTCTGAGAGGCTGGGGTGGGGAGGCTGTGTGTGTGTCTGAGAGGCTGGGGGTGGGGAGGCTGTGTGTGTGTGTGAGAGGCTGGGGGTGGGGATGCTGTGTGTGTGAGAGGCTGGGGTGGGGGAGGTGTGTGTGTGAGAGGCTGGGGGTGGGGAGGGCTGGTGTGTGTGTGTGATAGGCTGGGGTGGGGCGGCGGTGTGTGTGAGACGCTGGGGTGGGGAGGCTGTGTGTGTGTGTGAGTGTGGGGTGGGGAGGCTGTGTGTGGGTGTGAGGCTGGGGGGGGAGGCTGTGTGTGTGTGAGGGTGGGGTGGGGAGGCTGTGTGTGTGAGAGGCTGGGGTGGGGAGGCTGTGTGTGTGTTTGAGAGGCTGGGGGTGGGGAGGCTGTGTGTGTGTGAGGCTGGGGTGGGGAGGCTGTGTGTGTATGAGAGGCTGGGGTGGGGAGGCTGTGTGTGTGTGAGAGGCTGGGGGTGGGGAGGTTGTGTGTGAGTGGGGTTTGGCGATGGGGTTGGCAGAGGGTTTGGTTGATGTGGGAGGGGGGGGGGGCAGATGCTTCATCTGTATGGGGCCCTGAAATTTCTGATGGTGGCCCTGGAATGGAGTATCTAATTGCAGGGAGTAGGTGTTGTTCCTCCAATTTCCCCCGGGACACTGTGGATAAACTTCTCTGTCCTGATGCTGGTGGAGGTGTTGTAAGCAGAAAAACAGTCAGGAGGCAAAGTGGAGCAGTGCAATACAGATATTTTACTCAACGTTAGTTTTTATCCCCAAAAGTAGGTTTTCAGTAATCACTGTACAGTTCTTGCGAGAAGCCTGTAGCATGAGTGGCACCAAAATCAGAATGCATATTTTTAACTATATAACATTTTCCGAAGGAGCTTACTTATCGTCCCAAACAATCTGGAAAATTATCTAAAACTAATGGGTTGAACTATGGCAGAAGTATCCAGACCTCAACTGACTTAAGGCCATGGGCGTAACTTTGGTTCAAAAAGTGGGGGGGCAACTTTCCCTCTCATCTTCTATCTTCCTATCCCTCCCTCCCTCCTTCACTAGCCTTCCCTTTCATTTCCCCCTCCCTTCCCTTCTCTCCCCTCCCTGCAGTGAAGCGGCCCCCTCTAACCCAACTAGGAGGTCTGAGGGAGTGCTGTGAGCTCCCCCAGCAGGTCCGGGCAGAGTCTTTATGGCAAATACTTTTGGTGCAATCTGTAAGGTTATGAGTGGCTCTCTAGTTACTGAAGTTTAGAGTCGGACTGGGACTGAAAAGCAGCCCTGGCAATGAAACCGAACCAGCCCACCTACAATATTTCCCCTCTAGATGGAAATAAAAAATTTTGTGCAATGCAGCAAATTTCGCTTAACCCCTCCCATCTCCCATCACTACTACAGAATGAGGAAAATAAAAGAACCCAGTCACTGTACCCCTAGGAATCATTTATGTTACATACTGTACCCCAAAATGTATTTTATTGCACACCATACACCAGAAATGAAATTTTACTGCACCCCAGAAATTAATTATATTACACATGGGAGCCACAGAAATTACATTACTAACTGCACCTTAGAAATGAATTGTACATTGTACTCAAGAAATAATATAATTTCCTGTGCCCCAAAAATGTATTATATTACAAACTGAAACCTAGAAAGGAATTACATTACTCACTGTACCACAGAGATTACATTACACTGTACCCCAGAGATTATATTACACAATACCCCAGAGATTACATTACACTGTATCACAGAGATTACTATATTACTCACTGTACCCCAGAGATTACTACATTACCCACTGTACCCCAGAGATTAGTTTACACACCGTACCCCAGATATTACTGCATTATTCACCATATCCCAGAGATTACATTTCACACTGTACAACAGAGATTATATTACACCATACCCCAGAGATTCTAACATTACACACTGTACCCCAGAGACTACATTAGACAAGGTACCCCGGAAATTGTGTGTGCATATATACATATATTGAACACAGACACACTACACACTTAGGGTGTGTTCACATGATGGTTTTTCAGCACTGACAGTGCCGTTTGCTTGTTGGGAATTCGCCGGTTGCAAACGCACAATTCTGACGAGCAAATGACCCAGACTGCCCGAGGCAGATTTCTCCCTCCTATCCTTTAGTGCTGTTAGTGTGTAAAACGCCTCAAAGAATTCTGTGTAGGTGCTGACAGTACACGCTGAAAATACTCAAGTAAAATCAGTGTCATCTAAACCTCGACACACATAGGGTATAATGTAAATCCGTTTCCTGCCAGATTGGACGCCGGTTCTGAGGCAGATCCAGCACTGAATCTGCCCCAGAATCAGCATTCATATCTTCCATGTGAACGTACCCTTAATGGAGTTGTCTCACTATAGGTTTTCAGCCTACTTCAGTGTGTCTGGCAGCATAGGATTTTTTAATTCAGGGGCGTGCTTCTTGTCTGCCTCTTCTCCTCCCCCTTCCCCCTCCCCTCAGCACACAGACAGCTCTCCTCCTCTGACTGCAGTAACTTCTATACAGCAGGGGGAGGGCAAGGGGGTTTGCTGCCAGGGTTAACCCTGTGTGTGCCTACCTAGATCTGCTGCTTACTGCTGAATCAGCTGCACTGTGCTGCTGTGGCCGAGCTCTTGCTGCTTCTCTCCACAGAGTCAGGAGACAGCAGGGTAAGGGCTGATCTATGAGTGGCTATGGAGCCAGTGGGCTGTGAAGCTGTGTATGCTAATAGCAGAGCAGGGGGGGATGTAAAGGTTCCTATACCCCCTGCTTAGCATACAAATCTCCATGGACATCTCAAGCAACAACAAACACAAATGCTGTCCTCCCATTAGAACAGACACAGGGCAGCTGTGAAGTGTGTTACTATAATCACGATGTGTCACTAATACAGCAGAGAAGGGAGGGATATGAACACACTCACATGCCCCCCTGATCTGTTTATTAGTATGTCAAAGCTCCACAGACACATCATGATTATAGTACACACTTCACTGCTGTCACATCGTACTGTCCACAGATCAGCCTCACCTCTGCTCTCCTCAATCTGTGTAGAGAGCAGGAGGAAGCAGGCACACACAGGGTTAATCCAGGCAGCACAGCTACACAGACACAGAAGCCAGAGCCCTCCCCCTCCCTCCACTACAGAAGCATCACAAGTGGCCTCATACTGCAGGAGGGGCTCTCTGTGCTCAGACCTGTATTGAGAAGCTGATGAGTCACCAGCAGCCAGTGAGATAAAAATCAACAGGTTGGTGGCTATAGTGATTTGAGGAGCTGATGCACTCCTACTACCAGGCATAACTCAAAATCAGTAGGACATTTGTAATGAACATATATTGCAAAGCTGCTTGTTTTTTAAAGATCTTTTAATTAAAACCAAATCATTGTAGCGAGACAACCCCTTTAAGGTATCTTCAAACGGCACATAGCAGGGTGTACTGTGCGCTCTGCTATATGCCGGGAGTTTTAGAAGTACGCACTGGCCAGTCCATACTTCTAAAATGCTGCGGGGCCGGCCCCATTAATTTTCATTTTCCCGGGGCGTAAGTGCGGGGAAGACGGGACATGGCTAGACACATGGCTGTACAGTATATACACATCTCACATATACAGTACATACACTAGAACCCTTATCCCCTCCTTACCTGTCTCCTGTAGACTGGTGCAGTTGGAAATTCGTCAAGAGCTTCTTTTCTTCCCTGATGAGGGCTGAGCATAGGGGAAGTGGTACACGAGGGGAGGGAAAGATACAGCCCTAGATACAGAATGTGCTGGACTGTGAGCAGTGTCCTGATTGGTGAAGCAGCCCCTGCTAACCCTGCCCTACCAATCAGCGCTGTTCTCACTCTGCACTGACATATCAGGCTGCTACGTACTCTGTCCCCAAAAGATGCACAGAAATATAGGAGGAAAAGGCTTAACTTATTTCTCCTCTGTGCTCTGCTCTCCCCACTTACTGTATTCCCATGCTTTCATATGGATTATTTTATATTGAAGTGGCTAAAAAGTGGGGGGACCATTCCCCACCCAGAAAAAAGTCGGGGGGACCAGTCCCCTCCGTACCACCCTAAAGTTACACCTATGCTTAAGGCTTTGTCTTCACTTCATCTTTATGTACTTCTACTGTAAAGAACTCCACTCCAAGTACTGGCAGGTATTCTCTATTCCTAAATTTCTCTGGCTTGCTTGTTCTTCTTAAGTTTGGGGCAAAAGGAATAAGCTGACTTGGACTTAGGGGAAAAACCCGGGTACACACATTTTGGTTTCAGGAGTTGAACTTAACTCAACTGAAGAACAACTCACACCTCTTAACTCCTTAAACTCTGAACTCCTCCATGGGTCCCCTATTTTTAAAACATGGCCACATTAGTTGTCTGATAACCACCCTTTGCTTTAGGTTCTAGTTTATTAATTTTTGTATCCCACTTCACTTATGACTTGTACACACAGTGTAAACAGCATTAAAGTTTATGGGGCACATGTATGAAAAGTGATGTCCGCAAAAAAAACCTATCTTTGGCCCTGTCCAACATATGTGTGAAAGGTCGTGCACCACAAATGGGCGCAAGTACGACATCCTCAACACTTTCTCCTGCCTCAATTCCTAGGGTTCGTGTCCTGCCACATTCATAAGATTAGACACATTTATGAATGTTGCTCAACAGAATGTAACGCACTCATCCAATTTCAAACTGGCAATTTCAAATTGGCACAGACACTTTTTGGGATGGGACACATTTATAAATTGCTGTGAGACACTATTACACATATTGATGAATGCTACAGTGACCTATGACTGTTTAGTCTGAGACAGTTTTCATACATGTGCCCCAATGTATTTTTTTCACATGCTGACACAATAGTTATAAATAATATAGCAGACAATGGCTCTTAGGGCCAGTTCACACGGCCTATTGCCGACGTAATTGCGGGGACGGATTTCGCCCCGCAATTACGCCGGCTGCCGTGCAGCGGGGGGGCCGGTAGCTCACCGGCTCCATAGACATTCATTATACACGTCGCGTACACGCCGTAAATAATTGACATGTCAGTTTATCCCCGCTCAGGGTATTCGCCGAGCGGGGAGAGGAGACAGAATCCATAGTTCTCTATGAGAACTGTGGATTACCGTAATGACTGATATGGCGCGCAATATGGCTGAAATCTGTCCCAGAAAAAGCCGTGTGAACGAGCCCTTATAGTCACCACAATCAGGGTACCAAATCAATTTTAGAGAGTACACTCCTGTACACTACACCAGTATATTTAAAAATTTAATAATAAGAAACTGCTGCCAAATAAAAAGTATACTCACTTTCATACTCACCTCTGTTTTAGCTCTGGCTCTCCCTGGACTATGGCTTCTCTCTTTTATTCAGAGACACAGGATGTCATGGCCCCAGAAATTGATTAGCCCCAGATGTCATGTACACTTCCTTACATCACCGTTTGAAAGAGAACAGCTCCGAATGATGATGTAAGGCAGAGGCACATGTTTGACTGAAGACAGGAAGAAAACAGAAGACCAGGGAGAGCCAGAGAAAGTACAAACACAAGCGTAGACCATTTGAACAAACAATTTCTTTATGTAGTAATCTTCTTTCTTAAAGGGGTTTTATCGTTAGAATCTTTCGTAGACTTGAGCTGTTTCTATCTGTTTCAGTTTCAAATCCAGGGGCGAGCCTCTCTTCCCTGTAGGCGTGGCTCTCCTGCCAGGAGACGAGTCTCCCCTCACTGAAGAGTTGTGACATCATCATTCTGTGTTAGCAGGGGAAGGGAGAGGATGTCAGCTTTGCAGACCTCCTGCTATGCTTCTGGCTGCAGAGCTGTCAGCTCCCTCTCAGGCTGCACAAGCTCCTTGTAACCAGCACCTCTGCATTGGTGTAAGCAGTTATACACACAGCCTGAACTGATGAAGCAAGTTTGAGAAATGCTCTCTGCGTCCCTCCCTCCCACCCTCTATTATCAGGCAGGAAGTAGAGCAGACTGTATAAGGCTGTTATATGGGGGAAGCACAGGGTATAAGACTGTGTTATGTGAGAGGAGAGTGAATCTAGCAGTTAGATACTCAGTAATTGCCCAGATCCTTTACATAGAACTATAACTGGAGAGCCATCACATAGAGAAGAACTGAGCCAGCCTTATTATACACACACATCCATCTCAAGCAGCTCATTTCTCACACCTCAGAGGGGAGTAAACACAGAGTGTGCAGGCAGCCAATCACAGAGCAGGGGGCTTTTCCCATCCGGGGCCATGTCCCAACAGGTTGAATGATATATCAGTCAGCCAATCACAGAAAAGGGAACGTGTCCCGTCCAGCTGCTGCAGAAATAGCTATAGACACACAGATTAGCTCAGATCTGCTATACTAAGTGATTTAGGTAATGCAAACCAATTACAAAAGTGCTTATTTTTACTGTCCACATCATTAGAGATATTATCTTTGTAGCGAGAAAACCCCTTTAATTTATCATGGCCCATGACAAATTCTTAGGGCATAGAAACACAGTTATAGTATATAAATAGAAACCTGTGATATGTCCAGTTGAAGATCAAAGCATACTCTTTAGCATCAAGAAGTAATCCTCAGAGAGGTATCAGACAAACAGGTGTAGTAGCCATGGAGGTAGCCGTAGGCACACTAATGATGTTTCGGAGGAAACTCCTCCTTCTTTCAACGAGACATTACACATAAAGATCTAAAAACAATATACCATATAATTTACAAGAAGACTCTAAAATTAAAACCCTCATTTAACCCGTTTGGGGTGAGTGAGTCCAGCCTATAGATCCAGTACGCTTCACGTTGAAGCAAACAAGATCTTAAATTACTACTATCAGAAGCTGTAATTTCCACTATTATGCACCATCTAAGCTCATGTACTTGGTGGCCTACCAGAGATAGAACTTTCTTTAAAGGGGTAGTCTGGTTCCCATAAAAAATAAAAACTGAGCTCTTGGTATCTCATTAAAAAAAACCTATACTCACCTTCCTCTTCACCTCCATTCCAGCCCTCGGTGTCTCGCGTCTATGGTTTACGTTCCTCTTTTTGAGAGATGAAAATGTAGATAAAGCATGGAAAAATGTAATGGTTGGGGGGATATCGAATAGACAGAGAGAGATTGTGTGGCAGAGTCTACATAAAGCACTACTGGTAAGAGAGTTTCAAAGAAGTCGAGGGATTGGCAGTAGCGAATTATGTCCGAGGGAAGGTTGTGGAGGAAGTGAGAGCGTAATGCATGTATTTTGGAATTGTTAGGTTATGCAAAGTGTAGGGAGAAGGATGGGTCCATTGTGTAAGGAGGTGTTGGGTTTAAAGAGATTGTCCTATGAAATTGTCATGTTTGGGATAGGGGCAGGACAAGGGGTGAATCTGAAATTGTTAGCTATAATTATAGCAATATGTAAGGAAGTATTATGGAATGTGAGGCATTTATATGTACCGTATATACTCGAGTATAAGCCGAGTTTTTCAGCACAAAAAATTTGCTGAAAAATCCCCCCACGGCTTATACTCGAGTCACTGTCGGCGCTCGGGCGCTGCGATGGCCCGTGCACCGACAGGGACGCTTCAGTTATATGCGGCTCCTCAGGGAGCGCATATAACTGAAGGCCGAGTGAGCGCACAGTGTCCGGGCGCTGCGCTGGCCCGGGCACTGTCCGCGATCCCTTCACCTATATGCGACTCCTCCGGAGCGCATATAGGTGAAGGGATACCACTTTGGAGCAGAGAGCGAGCGCTCCCTGCTCCGCAGTGGACTCCGAGCAGTCGCAGACTCGCGGCTGTCTGGAGTTTCCGGCACAGGCAACGTGTGTCATCACGCTGCGTGCGCGGCCTGATGACGTCACCCGCCTGTGCCGGGAAGACCGAGGAGCGCGCCCTGGAGACGGAGCAGCGGGGATCCAGGTAAGTGATTGTCTTTTTATTTTGCCTATTATTGCCTACAGCTTGCCTATACCTGCCCTATACCTGCTTACAGCCGGGCCTATACCTGCCTACAGCTGCCTATACCTGCCCTATACCTGCCAACAGCCGACCGTATACCTGCCTACAGCTGCCTATACCTGCCTACAGCTGGCCCTATACCTGCCCTATACCAGCCTACAGCTGCCTAAACCTGCCCTAAACCTGCCCTACAGCTGCCTATACCGGCCCAATACCTGCCTACAGCTGACTATACCTGCATTCAGCTGCCTATACCTGCCCTATACCTGCCTACAGCTGCCTATACCTGCCCTATACCTGCCAACAGCGACCCTATACCTGCCTACAGCTGCCTATACCTGCCTACAGCTGGCCCTATACCTGCCCTATACCTGCCTACAGCTGCCTTCACTTGCCTATTCCTGCCTACAGATGCCTATACCTGCCCTATACCTGCCTACAGCCGGCCCTATACCTGCCTACAGCTGCCTATACCTGCCCTATACCTGCCTACAGCTGGTCCTATACCTGCCTACAGCTGCCTATACCTGCCCTATACCTGCCTACAGCTGCCTATACCTGCCCTATACCTGCCTACAGCCTGCCCTATACCTGCCTATGGGGCCATATACCTGCCTATTACATGCCTATGGGGCCATATACGTGCCTTTTGGGACATATACCTGCCTATACCTGCATATAGGGCCATATATCTGCCTATAATTGCCTATGGGGGACATTAAACTTCCTATGTAAGTTTATTGGTATCCATTTTTATTTTTAAAATTTACAAGTAGCCGCTGCATTTTCTACCCTAGGCAAAAGTTGGTGCCTCGGCTTATACTCGAGTCGGCTTATACTCGAGTATATGCGGTATTTAGGAAGACAGAAGTGAATGTGGAGGGTTGTTTGGGAATGGTATTAGAGAGAATGTATAGAGTGGACTTGTGGGATAAAAAAAGAATTGGAGAAAACGATGTGGGATATGGAAATTTTGGAAATGGAGGCATATTACAAAGGTGTAGGAATTTTTTTTTCTGTGAATTGTTTTTTGATTGAAAAGAGCAATAAAAAGAAATGTAAAACATGATGATGAGTTGGATTAAAAAAACTTCATAATGTTGAAGTTGATGAAGAGATAATAGAAACACAATAAATTATGGTTTTTTAATCCGAGCCTGAAGGTTAAAAAAAATAAAATAAAAATGATATCACCGCTGCACCACTCAGACTCTCACAACATCACAACAGGCCTTTCCACCTGACAAGTGCGTCACTACACACAATTAGGCTATGTTCACATGGCTTAACTGCGGGACGTAATTACGTCCCGCAATTACGCCGTGTGGCCGGGGGCAGGGCGGGAGCAGGGGAGGGAGCGGGGGGGCCGGCTCCTTGCCGGCCCATAGACAATCATTACCAGCGGCGTGTATACACCGCTGGTAATTCACATGTCACTTATCTCCCCGCCCGGCGGATTCGCCGAGCAGGGAGAGGAGACGTAATCCATAGTTCTCTATGAGAACTGTGGATTACCGTAATGACTGGGACGTTTTTCAGCCCGTAATTTGCGTAATTTTAAGCCGTGTGAACATGGCCTTAGTTGGTTTCAAATACAAACCTCCAAGGACATGTCTTGTTCCCACCTACAACTGCAATGGCCCAATACGCTCAACACCATAACGCTCAATAACATGCCGAAACACTACACCAAGTCAACGGCCCCCACTGACTGACATTTCCATCTCCTGCGAGATGGAATATCGGAAGTTTGCTCTTCAGGCTGTCAACACAAATTGGATATCATGATATTGCTGATGCCTATGAATTGACCAAGTCCATTCATCAACACCAATGTACAACACAACCTAGCAGTACATGGAGTGTATACAAGAAATAAGGCTTCAATAAATATCGTAGAAGGCATCAATAAATATCCACGGTATCAAAGGTATACGCACATAACATTACCCAGGAAGGAGGTTAGGAAATGAGGGTTACCTGGTGTTTACCTCCTTTACATTAAAATGAAAGATAGGTTTGGACCCTAGAAAATTTAAACAGGATTTGTCAGGACCCATGTCATGTTTTTTTTTGTATGCTTTCTTAAAATGATTTGTGTTTAAAAAATGTTTCACACACAGAACCAAATAAGGTTGTCACCAGACATAGAAGATTCCTGTAGGTATATTTTTCTCTTCATGTGTATCCTAAAAACTGTAAAGAAAAAACAAAAAAGCTCATTCCATTATTGCCAGATGTTATTGCTATGGTTTAATGCTAAAGCCAAAAAAATTGCTCAGTCTTTTGTAGGTGTGCTTTTTTGTTTTTTTGCCCCCTTTGTTATCATTATGGTCAGTGGGTGATGCATTGAAAGCACTGGTAAAAACTAATATAGGCAAATATATTCTGTGCTTTATAAATGTGCTTTTACAAAAAAAATGTGGTCAATTATCTAAAAAAAAGCTTTCCATTGAGCCTTGTATTGTCTCCTCTCTTAATAGGGTTTTTTTTGAAGATGACCTTGTCCATGTCGAAAAGGGAAGATGATCTTGTCCACATGTAACAGGTTGTCTCATAAAGATGATTTTCCAGTGAAAAAAGATTTTTTCTTAAAAGATGCCTTGTCCATGGAAAGGGTTGCCATAAAAACTTTCCATTTTAAAAGGGGTTATTTAAAAAAATGACCTTGTCCAGGGGAAAGGGAGTCATTAAGATGCCTTTTTGTGTAAAGGGTTTCTCATAAAAAAAAAAAATCCTTTTTGGAGAATTTGCCTTTAAGAAAAAAATTTATATTAAAGGGTTTTAGAAATGCCCTTACCCCCCAAAGAAAAGGGTGTCTCTCCAATTTTTCCCTTGTCCTTTCCAAAAAAGGGTTTTCTCATGGGTAACCCAAACCATGGTTTAAAGATTTCTGGAAAAGACTTTTTAGGAAAAATTGTTATGAAGGACCTTTCCTGTAAATTGTTTTTTTAATTACTTTTCCTTGGTTTGGGGTTTCCCCTGAAGTTACCTTGTCCTTTTCCAGTTTGGGTAATAAAAAAAGGCGTAAACAGGCGGCTCGTTCAAAGTTTAACACTTATTTTAAAAAAAGGATTTTCATATAAAATGGCCACCATGTGGCCCTCCATCTCACTCCCCCTGGGGGTTATTTTAAACCCCTTGCGAGCTTTTCCAGAAAATTAGCTTTTCGCTAGAGGTTTCATGGCCCTGCAATATGAAAGACATTGACTCTTAAAGAGGTGTTCTCACAATGTTGTTTCCCCAAAACCCCCCCGCCGCTTCGACTCACACTTTCCTGGGGAGGCTGTGGTGGGTTTTGTGCAGGTGAAATTACTCTGTTTTTCCTAGCTTTTCCTGTTAAAGTAACATGACTGCAGGAGGATTGTAAACTGAAGTGCACAAGACCACAGAGGTTAAAATGTTTAAAAATTTTTTAAAAAATGGGGTTTGTGCTGTTTATAAAAACCAGAGAGAGTGCCACCATGGTCAAGAAGGGGTGTTTTGAGCAACAGAGAGAGAGAGAGCAGAGAGAGGTGGTCAGTAACCAATAGAAACTTGTGTACACTTGCAGTAGATAAAATATCCTTTATTTTTTAAACAAAGCAAAATTAGATCAAGCATTGTATCTGGTAAAAGTCTTCATTTACATTCCCCTACATGTTTAAAGCTAATCATGGTGGTGAGAAGACCTTTTTAAATCCCAAATGCTTATCCCCTGCTCCATCATATCCCTGACCCTAAGTTACAGCAGATCTGCCATTTCTATTCTTATTTTTAGAGAAGGCAATTTATGGATACTATACATATAACATCAGCCTAAATAAAATTGAGAGCATATCAGTTCATACAGTTCACATGTTACAGAAAACTCCCAGCAGTAATGATCTATGCGTCATATTGTGGATGTCAAACAGTCTTCTCCAACTCGAACTGGTAAATAGGTTAATGACATAACATCTATGATGAAGGCTTAAGAGCCTGCAAGATTATAATTAGATGAACTTCAACTTTTAGAATTTTTCTATCGATCTAGAGGATGCCAAACAATGAGAAGCCAATTACTATGAAGAATGTTATGCAACGATACCTCTGCCACTGTCTTAATGAAGTTATTCCGTGCATGCGGTAGATTTTACTGCCATCAATTTATGTACTGGGCTAACAAGTCCTTTACCGCAACCAAGGTCATAGTTAAACAAGGTTTATTACATTTAGGATTGTGCTTGAACCCATTGATGTCCAAGTCAACATTTTACCACTGTGCTCATGAAAAATAACAAGCCACCAAATCTTATATCATTTCTAGGTTTGAGGCTGAGCCAGAAATTGTCTTTACCAAGTACTGGGGCACAGAAGCTTTTGAACGTACGATGTGGTGGACATCAATAGGGGCAATTTTCTGAAGCGACTAAGGGCTTTCTGCTACATAATGGCTATTTCAATCTACTGTATTTTCAGTGGGTCAGAAGAGTTACACGAAGCTCTTGAGAAAAAACACTGCCATTTTTGGGGCATATTCACAGCTCAATGGCTGGACTACACTGAACCCAGTAACAGGCAGCTGTAGCCTATATGCTACCTGGGAAAAATCAACAGGTGCAGCTAATTGCTGAGAAGCAGCTCACATACCCCACTGCTAGGGGAACAATTAGATGATAAAAAACTGCACATTAGTTTTATATCTGTTCACACCAGCATGCAGAAAAGCCACAGTATAATAAATGGGGAGATTTCCCAAATGCAAAAATATCAATAAAACAACCATTCACACACTCTCAATGCATGAGGGGGGTGGTTTCTGGTACTACAGTTGCATATAAATAAGGCGATACACTAATAGGCTGTAAGCCAGCATGGTGTTCCACACGTATCTGTATTTATGGCACCCTTCTGTATCACCTTATTTATATGCAACTGTAGTACCAGCAACCACCCCCCTCATTAACTGAGGGTATGTGAGTGGTTGTTTTATTGGTATTTTTGCATTAGTGCAATCTACCCATGCATTATACTGTAGCTTTTCTGCATGCTGGTGTGAACAGGGATTAAACTAATGTGCAGTTTTTTATCATCTAATTGTTCCCCTAGCAGTGGGGTATGTGAGCTGCTTCTCAGCAATTAGCTGCACCTGTTAATTTTTTCCCAGGTAGCATAGAGGCTACAGCTGCCTGCTACTGGGTTCAGTCTAGTCCAGCCATTGAGCTATGAATATGCCCCAAAAATTGTAGTGTTTTTTTGAGTAAGTAATGTCCCATTTTTTGTATGCATTTTTTCTATGAAGCTCTTGAACGCCAAATAAAACATCGCTCCCCACCGTGTGGAGCCGAGGCAAACTCAATCTCTCAGATTCTTACATTTATGGTGCTACAGTCCTGCACATATTTTGCATTCTGCTTTCTCTTTCCTGCTAGCCATGCTTTATGATCCACAGGTTGTCCTCTTAGTCGCTCATGTCATATTTTTTTTCGTATTCAAAAGACTTTATTGAGTGTACAAAAGATAAGTGTACAGAAGTTTAACAAGTTGAAAAACATCCAATACTTAAAAAGGTAATCATTACTAGAGATCAATAAACAACTGATGACCCAAGAGATCAATATTTATAAAAACCTAGTGATACAGAACTGAAACATCGCCTTCTGTATACATCATCTAAAAATAGAACTGAAGGTCCGACATTGCATTGCTAGCGTTTACAATCCAACAGCGTAAAAAATTTGAAGGTCAAGAGAAAACTCGAGCCTCTCAACCTACTGCATGGGGAAAGGGGATGATTTTGTCGGCACGTCAGGTCGGAAGAGGATGCAGATAGAAAATAACAGATGTAGATCCCTCTAGGGACCAACATAGGGGAAGAAACAGTAAACACAATAAAAGGTGGAACTAGAAAAGAACTTAAGAAAGAAAGGGTCAGAAGTATCCGATCGGTGTCATTCCAAAACCACTGAGTGAGCAGGCACGTTAGTACTAGAGGAGCGGAAAGGCATCAGCAGGGTATACCTTAATGGAATGAGCGATACAAGTCAGTCTGGCAGAAATTAATCCAATCACGCCAGGTCAATAAGAACTTGCTAGCCTGCAGAGGAGAATCACTCCTAAACTCTCCCAGCCGTTGGAGCCTATGGATTTCCTTGAACCAAGAAAAAATAGACGGGCGGGAGGTTGATTGCCAAAATCGAGGAATGACTGCCTTCGCTGCCGAGAGAAGGAATGAGAGCAGGTGGGATCTGAGAGAGGAGGCGGACAGTGGCAAGTCAAAGAGAAGCAGAGAGGTCGGATCATTGCTGATTTTCAGACCTGTAATAATATGCGTAAGGTCCAGTACCTTAATCCAGAAAGGTTGGAGGACCGAACAACTCCACCAGATGTGGGACATGGTGCCCACCTCTCTTTAACATCGCCAGCATACGTTGGAGGCACCTGGATAGAGGGAGTGTAAGAGGGAAGGGACCCTATACCCAACGCGTAATGATTTTGTAGTTAAGCTCCTGCAACTTGATCAAAACAGTGGACTTATGTACGAGATAGAAAGCCTTTTCCCAAGCTTCTCTCGAGAGCTCCCTACCCAGGTCTCTCTCCCAACTGCGCTGGAACGTTAATTTATTGGTTTCAGAGGCACCTAATAACCCATACACTCTAGAAAGCACGCGCTTCCCTGAGGAGTTCATCAGGCACCATGACTCAAAGGGGGAGCAGGGTCTGTGCAAGGCCAGGCCAGCCTTATTCTTATTATAGAAGCTTAACAGCTGATAGTAGCTCAACCCGGAAAAAGAATTGTCAGGGGAAGCCACTTACCAAGTCATGGGTACCGGCCCTCAGGGAATTCCCTTCGAGCACACTCCCAAATACAGAGGATGAAGGCCTTTTCCCCTGCAAGCGGGCAATAGCCTGGGATAGAGGCTCAGGAACACTGGGATTCCCAATTAAAGGGGTAAGGCATCCCCCGGGGTGAAACAAGGCCATTTTGGTGGAAAAGGCCCTACATACCAAGACAGAGATTCTCGCCAAAAAAGGAATGTTGCTAATGGATTTTTTAGACAAAAAGTTGGTCGGCAACCAGGGCAAAGCCGCTGTGGGAGCACCATACAGTTGGGCCTCCAGTTCCACCCAAAGCTTAGAATTGTGATTGTAAAAGGCATCAAGAGTACGAACCAGCACTGAAGCTAAGTAATACGCTTGAAAATCAGGCATCGCTAACCCCCCTTCTATTTTTGGTCTGGTAAGAGTGGAGCTGGCTATTCTGAGGTGTTTTCGAGCCCATACAAAAATTGGATGTAGGCCTTGCGAAAGGGCCCAAATAAAGAAGGTCTTAGGTAACAAGATGGGGATCGTTTGATATAGATATAACAATCGGGGGAGGACGTTCATTTTGAGGATGTTTATACGCCCTATCCAAGTGAAGTCTTTCCTATCCCACCTCGATAGGTCCCGGGAGATTGTATCCAGTAAGGTGGAGAAATTGAGGTCATATGTCCTCTCCAGATCTGAAGGGATATGGACCCCCAGGTACTTGAAAGAGGTCGAGGCCCATGTAAGTGGGAAGGATGACTTCAAGGTTCGCAGAGTATGCTCAGAAACATTGATGTTTAAGGCAACACTTTTAGTCATATTTACTTTGTGGTTACTCAGAGAACCATAATGTAGGGTTTTAATTACCGCTGATAGAGAGGTAAGGAGACTTGAAAGGTAAAGTAGCAAGTCATCCGCAAAGGCAGAGCATTTGATATGGCGCTGAACAACAGGTATGCCCTGAATAGAAGGGTCTGATCTTATTGCTTGTAAAAGATGCTCTATCGCTAATACATAGAGCAAGGGGGATAATGGACATCCCTGTCTGGTACCATTGCTGATTCTAAACGGATGAGATAAAGAGCCGTTGACCCGAATCTGAGCCTGGGGTGAGTGATATAAAGCTGCAACTCTACGCATCATAACCGGGCCAAATCCTAGATGTTCCAAAACTCTCCATTAGAAGGACCAATTCACACGATCAAGAGCCTTCTCTGCGTCTAAGGAGAGAAGGATACAAGGAAGACGCGAGGATTGTACATGGTGGATAAGGGAGAATGTTTTTAGGGTATTGTCCCTCGCCTCTCTGGAGGGAACAAATCCCACCTGGTCTGGGTGGATCAGAGAAGACAGCAGAGGACTAAGTCTCCTAGCGATCAGTTTTGCAAAGAGCTTGGCATCTGTATTAATGAGTGATATGGGTCGGTAACTCGAGCATAAATTAGGGTCCTTTCCCTCTTTCGGGATAACAGTGATATAGGCCTTTAAAAAGTTCTGATCAAAGTGTGAATCTGGGGATACCTCATTAAAAGCAGTAAGAAGAGGTGAGGCCATGTCGTCTGCTTGGGCTTTAAAGAATTGAGAGGTGAAGCAATCTGGACCCGGACTCTTCCCCGATGGAAGGGCTGTAATTGCGCTTTTGAGCTCCTCCATCGAAAATGGTTCCTCCAGAGAGGCGAGGGATTGAGGTCCCGGGAGGGCAAGGTGGTGGTAGATAGGTAATCCCGCAAGGACTTGTTATATAGCTCCGGTCCAGAAAGACTCTCAGGAGCAGAGATGTTATAAAGGTTGGAGTAATAGACATGGAAAGCCCCCAAGATGTCCTCAGTGATATGAACCAGTTTACCCTCTTTATTTTTAATAGAAGGGATGTATAGGGAGGCTCTTCTATCACGTAATGCCCGGGCCAAAAATCTTCCTGGCTTATCGCTCCAAACATAAAAAGAGCTGGAACAGATTTGAAGATACCTCTTATATTTGTGATCCATTAACTGAAGCACTTCGTGCCGTGTTTGTGTGAGATCTCTAAGAACTGAGTCCAAGCCAGAAGACTTATGGGCCAATTCGAATAGATGCAGACACGAGAGAAGAGATTGTAATTTTTGGGAGCGTTCTCTTTTTAACCGTGCTCCATGTTTAATGAGGGTTCCTCGCAGGACACACTTGAGGGCCTCCCAGTTGATCTGAGGGGCGGAGAGATGTGTGGAACTGCAGGATTTAATGGCACGTTAAAGGTCGGAGAGGCATGCTGAATCCAATAAGAGCGACTCATCTAACTTCCAGGAAAATGCCGGATGAGTGGAATGTGGGAGAATTAAGTCACAATGGATAGGGGCATGGTCCGAGTGCAAAATGCTTCCAATAGAGGCATTGGAGACATACGGGAAAAGAGAATGCTGCGGCATTATGTTGTCGATACGGCTATATGAGCCATGTGGATGCGAGAAAAAGGTATAATCTCTTGAATGAAGAAGTCTCCAAACATCCACAAGTTGCATATTGTGTATCAGTTTTTAAAATTTATTGAGTACGCTCCTGGTTATGTGAGAGTGACCAGATGAGGTATCTAATTCTGGATCTAGTGCTAAATTAAAATCGCCACAAAAAATTATCTGTTCTTTTGCGAAACTTGTGAGGGCATCCAGACACCTAGTAAAAAAGGATAATTGACCGGAGTTAGGGGCGTAGATGGCCGCAATAGTGAGCAAATGGCCCTTGATTTTGCAATTAATAAATAAGTATCTGGCTTCCTCATCTTGTAAAACATCCAGGACCTGGATCGGCAAAGACCTATGGAAAAGTATGGCTACTCCTTTTGTTTTGGCGTCAGAATTACTGCTGTGGTACCAGACAGGGAAATATTTATTTCTAAAGCTCTGCAGATATGATTTCAAAAGGTATGTCTCCTGGAGACATACTACGTGCGCCCTCTGCTTATGGAGGTGATATCAAATTTGTGAGCGCTTTTCATGGACATTGAAGCCTTTGACATTGAGAGAGGACAGACTTATGCTAGCCATTAGTCCGCAGTAACGGACAGTAGGGGAAGAAGACCTCAGGGGACAGGTGTCAAGTTTTGGATAGAACCGACCGGAAAGACCAGAGGAGAAGGAGTTCTAAACACAGAACAATAACACAAAAAGCCCTATACAAAGAAGGCTAAACAACAAAAATAGGCAGCAGATCAACTGCAGAGGCCAACACTTACTCCAGTAGGCCTATAATGTATGGGGGACAATATTAACACAAGATAAGGATATCAGAGGTGCGCAGGAGGCACACGCCAAAAAAGAAACGGAGAAAACTCAGAGCATGAACAGAGACGTCACAGAGTAATTGACACTTAATATATCAGGTAGCAGATCGACAAGCCCCATCATGCTGAGGCCAACCGGCCTACCAGCTGTAGAGACAGGAGACAAGCACAAAAAAAAAAAAAACCCTATAAGCATCTTGCAGTATACTTTTGTTATCTTAATCATATAAACATCAACAGGAAGGTTAACCCATAAGAGGCTGAAGCGAGGAGACGAGAGGGCAGGAAGGAAAAAGGATGAGGGGAAAGGAGGAAGAGGTGAGGAGGGGATAAGGAGAGACCAGGAGGAAAGAGCAAAAGAGTAGAGCTCATACCCTCTAATCAACTCTCGGACCAACCATGCCTAGGAGGACGCTGAGGTCAGGAAAAGAAGCCAGAATTAAGAGAATACGCTCAGGCATTAGAAGAGAAATCAACAAAGGTAGAAGTTACCACTACAAAGTCCAAACTGAAAGTCAGCGACGGTGCGGCGATGTGGAGGAAGTGTACTCCGGGCTCCTCATTAGTCGACGAGCACCCTGGGATCTTGGAGTGACGGGGGGGAGAGGGCGACTCGGCGTGGGTGTAGAAGGACTTTGAAAGAGAGGAGTGTCAGCCAGCATAACTGTCTGCCAATCAGGAAGCAGGACATCAGGGAGATCCAGAGCTGAACAGAACATGGGGAGGTAAAAAAAAAAAGACAAGATGTCCATCCAGTTCAGCCTGTTATGCTAAAGTGCTAAATACTTTGTATAGTGTGCTGTTTCGTTCGGGGAGAGCAGTCGATGGCCGCAGTACATAAGTGCCAGGCGGCCTGCTAACTAGTGCACATGCCCATAAGATAATTATCTACTGAGCATACGCGCTAGTCAGTTGGCCAGTACTTCTATGGTATAGCTACCCACCACCCTCCCTGAACATTGTATAATATTACTTTGTATAGTGTGCTGTTTCGTTCGGGGAGAGTAGTGGACGGCAGCAGTATATAAGTTCCACCGCGGCATGCAGACTATTGCCAAAGCACAAAAAAAAGTTAACTACTGAGCATACGCGCTAGTCAGTTGGCTGGTGCTTCTATGGTATAGCTACCCACCACCCTCTCTGAACATTGTGTCACACTACTTTGTATAGTGTGCCGTTTCGTTCAGGGAGAGCAGTGTATGCCAATAGTTAAGTGCCAGGTAGCCTGTTGACTAGTGCACATGCCCAGAAGATGGTTATCTACTGAGCATATGCGATAGTCAGGTGGCTGGTGCTTCTATGGTATAGCTACTCACCGCCCTTCCTGAACATTGTGTCACACTACTTTGTATAGGTGCCATTTCTTTCGGGGAGAGCAGTGTACGGCAATAGTTTATAAGTGCCAGGTAGCCTGTTGACTAGTGCGCATGCCCAGAAGATGGTTATCTACTGAGCATACGTACTAGTCAGGTGGCCAGTGCTTCTATGGTATAGCTACCCACCGCCTTCCCCGAACGAAACAGCACACTATATAAAGTAGTGTGACACAATGTTCGGGGAGGGCGGTGGGTAGCTATACCATAGAAGCGACGGCCACCTAGAGCAGTGGACGGCAGCAGTATGTATGTGTCAGGCGGCCAGCTGACTAGTGCGCATGCCCAGAAGATGGTTATCTACTGGGCATGCGTGCTAGTGTAGCTGTTTCACACTACTTTGTATAGTATATCCCTGATGAAAAGCACTGAGAAGGTGCAGGAAACGCGTTGGATTTTAGCAAGTTTTAATGGTTTTTTAATTGTAAATTTTATAACTGTACAGGAATAAACTGACACTAGACTTATTGCAAATGTTTCAAAACATTTTTTAAACGCAGAAGATCTTTCAGTGCCAATGCCCTCTTTATATGTAGGGATTTATTCAATCTCAAACTTCACTACTTTGTATAGTGTGATGTTTCGTTCAAGGTGGTCTCTCTTTCTCCCTCCTACAGGAGTACATTACTCATTCAAATGTGTAAGTGAACATGTTGCCAAATCCTCCAGAGTGTCGGCTCTTAGAAAGTAGATTGGGGACATATGGGACAGGGTTACCAACTACTTATGCCCCTCCCTTCATCCACATTTTCCCCACCCTTGGTTGAACTTGATGGACATATGTCTTTTTCAACCGTACTATGTAACCACGAAAATAGCATGTTTGGCTTGATTTCTTTCTTCTTTTCTTGTCTTTACTTCCATAGTCTCCTGTCTGATGAAATCAGTATTCACATGTTGAAGACATAATACAATATATTATGGATAATAATAATCAATGTGTCCTTTGGCGAATTTCCTTTTTCCGTTTTCCATACCCTTTGTGGAAATTCATAGCTCCCTTTATGCCTCATTATTACGTACAACCTGCAGCTTCAGGGCAGAACTGACCGTGGATAGTATGCACTCTCTATTGCCAGGAATTCATTGTATTACTCCATTGCCGGAGGTCTAAGATAACTTCTTTCTTAACTGATACTAAACGACACTTGTTTCCTGTTACCTGGGCTGCGGACAACAGTGAACATCTGAATAGTCTGAATATGTTTGGGACTAGTGCAGTTGGTTTTGATTAAAATCACTCCTTCTCTCAGGGCCAAAACCAACAAACACAGTGCAAGCAAAATTCTTCACTCCATCTAAAATAGTTTATTATAGAATGTTGAGTGGTTTCATTATTATACTAAAACCACTCAACATTTTATAATAAACTATTTATTTAAAACATTAATAAATGTATTAGTTAAAACTTCTATAATTTCTATAAACACCCATTCTATACTAAAAAGCTACTTTTATATAATTCAATACATATAGAAAGCAATTTATAAGATTAAGCACATGTAAAATGCTGGAAGCGCCCTCTATTGAGTCATTAGGTTACTAAAGTCCAAACAGTTCTTCTAGATCAAATGAGACCTCCAGCGGTCGATTTAGTGTATCACACTTAAAATTTTAATCCAATGCGTTTTTCGGATGCGCTTTTAGTTTCAAAAGCACATCCAAAACATACCCAAAAGTATATTGCGCTTTTGGATCAGTTTTTTGGGCTCCAAAACCACACCCCATTGTTTACTATGGGGATTTCACTTGCGTAAAATGCAAGTAGAATTGACATGTAATTTCTTAAAATGGATCCGAAAAATGCATCGAAAAGACGCAAGTAAACATGCAGCAGCGATCACTCGTCTGAACGGAGATGCGTGTTTTACATTGAAACCAGTGTAAATCACACTGCACATTGTTAGATACGTTTTTTGGATCCGTTTTGGGTCTGAAAAATGGATAAAAAAAAAGGATCTAAAAAACGTCATGTGAACGTATGTTCAGATGACGTAATGTCGATCCATACTTTGGCACGTAATTGTGCTTCAATATGCCCGGAGTACGGGCCAACATTATGGTAATTCATAGCTTTAATTGAGAGCTTCCCCGGGGAAAGAACTGAAATGTCATTTCTCCCTGGTGATTATGCACTGGCCAGCACTTCTTTCTGAAGCTGCGGGCATATAGCGGCGCGTACAGTATACGCTGCTATACACTGTGCACACTGCCGTGTGAACATACCCTAATATTGTATTCCATTAATACATAACTTTTAATACTATTCAAAATAATAAGTAGAACTGAACATGATTGAGTGAAATCCCGATCCTAAGTGCTCCTATTGAACTATCTATCAGTGCATGTACTCAGCAGTGACTTCTGTCTCTATAAAGCCACTCTTGAGTTATAGATTAGGGTTTCACAATAGTGTAGCTGCAGACTACACATATATATATATGAAAGAGCACAGAAATTGCTATTAAGATAACGTAGCTTCATCTCTCCGACATGTTTCGCTGTTACAACAGCGTCTTCAGGCGTCTTGGGGCAAATGAGTAATAGCAATCCCTGTGCTCTGCCATATATATTTATATATATAAATATATAATATATATATATATATATATATATATATTTGTAGTCTGCAGCTATACTATTGTGAAGCACTGATTTTATAGCTCAAGAGTAGCTTTGTAGAGAGAGGTAGAAGCCACTGCTGAGTACATACACTGATAGATCATTCAATAGGAGCATTTAGGATTGTGATTAAAATCACTTTCTGTTCTACTTTTTATTTTGAATACTAATTGGGCTTTTTGTCTTGCCTATTGGCAAAAATAGTGACTAACACCTCATGGATAGTAACCTGGGAGTCTCCCGTAGCAAAGTCCAATTGGCCTTGTAGTGGGCGCTGGTGAATAGCAGAGGGCCCCTCAGACTCCGCTCCCTGGCATGGTCCATATCCATCTCTTACAATGAGCCAGAGGATCCTCTACCTCGAACTGTTACAGTACTCAGTGGCCATGGATCCCACCAAGGTGCCCGTGCCTGATCTCCAGGATGTTGAGGCTGTAGTGACCCGAAAAACCAAAATGAGGAAGAACTGGCCTTAAAACATAACCTTTAATATGGATAGAATAAAAAGCATACTAATGCAAACACTGCGAACCTCAAAAGACACATACAGGATTGGGAGACCAATGGGTGTGTACGTATACCTATAAAGCCCTGGAAAGAGAAAACTATTACGCCCTAACCTAAATATACAAACAGGATGGTCGCCCCGATAAGGGCGGTCCTGGCAGGAGACTGACCCTGCAAAAGCTAACCCTAAAATATATCCTACAGGTCCAGTCCCAACATGAACATGTTTCAATCCACAATAAGGGATCTCATCAGGGGAAGATTGGAGAACACAAGACCATAGGGCAAAGGTGTACAGCTAAGATATAGCAGGTACACTTGAAGCACAAAAATACCTCCAGTAGCTATATTATATATACTCACAAGACCCAGATGAAATGATATTACTCTGTTGGTCGTCCTTCACTGTTTGGCTCATATCTTGATGGATTGATTTTGAGATCACAAACTTATGAAATAATTTAACCATAAAATATTTCTCAATTTATCTTTTTCTTTGCCAACTGAAATACGTTTTGTATCTCTCTCCTTATTAATTGATTTACAATTACTTTACGGAGTATTCCATACAGTCTGTAAATCTGACTGATCACTAGGCAAAGAATGAAATTCTATACTGTGTTTTTCAGTATATAAATATATTATCTCCATTACTCACGGTTCAAGAGTTTCGTGTGTATCTTTCAATGAAACCGCTGACTTGTCCACATCTGTTACCGCATCAAAATCCCCAAGTTCATTCTGACTTAGTCCTAAAGCTTGAAAATCACATTAGTTTGGCACTGAGCTGTAAGAAACGTCTCCAAAATGTGAAAAATAAATGTAAGAAATTATGTCTTTGTTTTCTGTGTTCCTCCACTGAATTAACCCTATGTAGAGATGGGCGAATCGATTCTAACGAAGTGGAATTCGTTTAGAGTTTAAGGAAAACTTCGATTCTGCGCGATGCCGAAGATTAGGGTGATTCGCGGGAACGAAGCGTGTTTTTAATTGCTAAAATGGCCGCAAGCACATGGCGTTACATGGGGCAGAGAACTCTGGGAGGAAGAAAGGAAGACCCTCAATGACATGTACAGAGATGAAGCCAATCAGAGACCGGCGGGATTCTGTGACGTCACCGCACTATATAAGTCCGGGCGCGACGCTGGGAGCTCACACTTCTCTCGTTGTGCCGCTGGTGTAGCTGCTTCAGAGATCTCACACAAAAGAAATGACTTTTAACAGCGAATGGGGGGGGGGGGGGGGGGTCACTGCTTTTATCAGAGACTGCACCTCTTCCGTTATCATTTTGATTCAGTTTGTGGGGTATTGTAATTCAAGTCCAGGGTGGGTCTAATTCTGCCCCATATACATTTTAATTCCATCTGGCCATTTCTGCAGCGTATTGAATATCCAAGGGTTATCTAAGCCTGTTTGTGCTTTTATATTCAGTAAAATACATGGCGTTTTTAAATGCCACATACCAGTTAATTTTTTCCTGGTGATTTCTGTAGCTCAATTTATATCCAAGGGTTATTTAAGCCTGTTAGTGGGTTCATTTGGAGTCAAATACAGGGTGTGTATTTATCATATACAGATATCTTCATTAAACAGAGTCTGTAAATTTTTGAACAAACAGTATGTCAGACAGAGAGGTGGCAGGCTCTTCACCTGCGAGTGGCAGAGGCACAAACATTCCTGGAGCAGGCACAGGTCGCAGCACAGTAAGTGGACGTCGCAGCAGGGGTCACTCAGTGAGGCCAGAACTGCCGCTGTCATCTAGTGGCCGTGCGTTGACCACCAACCCAAGGGTTCTTGATTGGTTGACTAGGTCATCCACTTCCTCCCAGATGACATCTGACAACCCCAGCCAAGAGTCGGTGGGAACGTCAGACACAACCCTTAGTTGGCATGGCCCGGGAGCGGGTCAGCGGCCCTCACCTGTCCTCAACCCGCCTCTGTCCCATCCGGTTCCCTCAGCCAGAGATCTACTATGTGGTCTGGGCTCAGCGCCACTATATAGCGAGGATGAACAATTTGAGGAGGGCAGTCAGCAGCTACTTGGCAGCGAAGAAATGGGGCCAATATCCACTGCTTCTTGCAGTAGGCGGCAAAGTATAGATGTGGAGAGTGGCATGGGAGGTCATGTTGTGGGGGTCAGACTCTGCATATCAAGACCGTTGAGGTGGACAGCAGTGAAGATCCAACAATAATCAATAATGATGTAGCCCATCACACTTGGGAGCCGGGTGAAGCAAGGGCTTCATCATCATCAGGAGAAGAGGGTAGTAACATACGAGGCAAGTCGGTAGTGTGGCCATGAATCAGCAGGGTAGCAGCAGTGCAAGGTCGGGAGCCAAACGGCCACGTGGTAGACGACCCTCTTCGCTGGTCCAAGAAAGTAGAGGCACAGAGGCTCACAGAGGCAGCGGTGGTAGTAGTCACTCAGTGCGGAGTGTTGGCGGCAAAAACACATACACGGCGGTGTGGCAGTTTTTTGCTAATGTCCGCCTCCTCCTCCACCACCACCATCTCAGCCTCCACAAGTGCTGCTCCATCATACCACATGTGTAGGGCACAGCGGTGTCACGCAGTTCTACACCTGGCTTGCCTCGGCGAACGAAGTCACACAGGGGAGGAAATGCTCCTCGTCTTGCAGCAAGAAATCGATGTGTGGCCTTCTCCATGCCAATTGCAAATCGGAACCATGGTGACGGACAATGGAGGGAAAATGGTTGTCCTTTTCTGTACCGAGGGGGGATGACCCATGCGCCCTGGATGGCGCACGTGTTCAATCTGGTTGTGAAAAGGTTCTGAAGTCTTCCACCGATCTTCAGAATTTCTGAAAATGGACAGAAACTGTGCATGCACTTCATCCTTCCACAAAGCCAGGTAACCCGTCATCGAGTTGCAGCTGCAGAACGGCCTTCCCCCAAAACACCTAAAATGCGATGTTTCCACCCGTTGGAATTCCAGCCTGCACATGTTGGACCACTGTATGAACAGAGAAAGGCCATTACCGATTTTTTGATGATCCAGGCAGACAGGAGTACTCCCCTGTGTAACTTTGATGTCAGCAATGGCAGCTCATGCGTGACACCTCCCGTTTGCTGAGGCCGTTGGAGGAGGTGACTTTTATTTGCCCCTCCCCAGGACTACGGGGGAATAACGTCACCACTGCTTCAGTCCCCGGAACAGATGCAAAAAACTGGCTAGGCAGGGGACTGGGGAGTTCCGACTACTCCCGGCCACATGAGCGATGGGGGCGAACTGGAGGGGACATTGGAGCAAACCATTGTCTGGAGAAAGAGTGGTTTTTTAAACCCAGTGACAGGAGAGGAGGGCAGAGCAGTGGAAGGTAGATGGGATGAGGAAGACGAGGGAAAATGACCACCAAGACACGTGGTAGAGTGGCCAATTTTTCAAAAATTCGGTTCGGCACTTCGCCGAATTTTCCGCAAAAACGTTTCGGGCCCCAATTTCTTCGGGACGAATCAAAATTAAAAAACAGCTATTTCCGGCTGCCCCGAGCCCGCAGGGGGCTGTAGAACGTTGTGCCCTGTTAAATAGCAAGGGCGCTTGGGTTTGGTCTTCATACAATGTTGTGTTTTTGTAGCACGCAATGACTGCCGCCGCCTTAGAACGCTTCACTATAAAAATTTCCCCGGCACTTAAGGGCAAAACTGGGCCAAAAAACTTTAGGGGAAGTAGCCTGATAAAGTCCTGCTAGCGAAAGTGGAAAAAAACAAGCTGAGAGCTAGGTGGCAACATTTGTGATAGAGTGTGGGGGGACGGCGGCAGCCACAGCAGCATAGGGAAGGCAGTGGCACAATGACATTCTGGAGGCGGCAAAAAAGTTTAGCCACAGAGTGGCACAATCACCAGTGGGGGAGGTCACCGGCGCATTTTGGGGCAGACAGTGGGACAATGGCATTCTGGAGGTGGCAAAACAGTTTAGGCACAGAGTGGCAAATCAAACCCGTGTGGGGGTCACGGCGGGAGCAGAGAGTCAGGAGTGGGACAATACATTTTGGAGGCGGGAAAACGTTTAAAAAGG
>JAODAL010021451.1:0-67050 GCA_025379985.1 Phyllomedusa bahiana | reverse complement strand
CAATACATCAAAATCACTTCCAATTCTACATGGGAAAATACTTTCCTCAAAATCTATCCAAACCTTCCAGTTTCCATATCTAAACCTTGGAGGAACAACTAAACTTTAAAAGATTATTGAAAGTTAGAAAAATCTAAGGTCATAAAGAACCTTTGATAACACGCAGCAGCTGTAAATAATATGAGCTGACAAATCAAAAGGGGTTTAAAATTTAACTTCCCTCTTTCATCTAATTCCCCTTATTGAGGGACATTTGTAAAAAGACCTTATGTTAAAGTGTATACAGAAAGTTAATCCTATTCGATTTTGAATGTTAATCCTATTTAAAAAAAAGTCATCAGTACCCTTTTTAAAGCAGTAGTTCACCTTCTTATCACTATATTGAAAAAAAAAAGTTCAGTACCCAATATTCATAACCATTGTATTTAAAAAATGGTGATCCAAAGGAAAGAATTCTTTTTGTAATAAAAAAAAATAAAAAAAATATAAATCCAAACATTAGAAACCCAAAAACATTTGTAAATCATACAATGGCTCTCACTATCATGGTGGTGCACCAGAAAAGTGTTTAAAACACACAAAAAAATTTAGCATTTTTGCTGCACCATGTTGCAGACACATTTATGTTGGGGTCAAAGGATGTGCCAATGGAACAAAATGCTTGTCAGTCTGTCATTGCGCGATAAAAAAATAGAAAGAAAGAAGCATACTTATTTCCCAAAGGGTGCTGACTTTCTGTCACTGTGGCATCCTGGTGCTTATATCCTTCATTTGACAGGTGTAGCTAATCACAGGCCAAAAAAGTTCCCCGTGACCACTGTGACCTTTGAAGGGCAGCATGTAAAGGATGAATGGGCAAGGCTAACTATTGGAGGGACCAGTATGGGTGCGGTGACAGAACAACCGCATCGGGGAGGTAATTATGCTTCTTTTGTTCCTATTTCCATCATGCCCGACAGACTAACAAGCTTTTTGGGCACCATCAGAACACTCCTTTAAGACTTTCTGTACATGGCTTAGAAAAAGTCTGTGTGCAATATCTTAAAGTGGTGTGGCCACAAGCAACACACTGCACCAAACTCTGCACTCTGGTGTAGAAAGTAAGCCAAAAAACATGGTCTAAAAAGCTAGACAAGTGTAAAGCACTACCAATTTATCAAGCAGCATAAGACACTTTGATAAACCTGGCACATTTGTACACAGCCTAAATTTATACAGCATCAGTAGATCAAAGTCAATATTTTATTTAAAAGATGAAGTGCTGTAAGCATGAAATGCGTTGTCTTTTTTAAATGGTAAAAGTGGTACTGTGGAAATCTGTGATTGAAGAATGTCAACTGAAAGTTGATATCCTAAAATCCCAGACAGTATACATACTTTATTTAAAAGATAGTTTATTGACCCCTATAGTTACAACACTGTACAGAGAAAAAGTGTAATACCTTTTTTTGCTTTTTAAATATATTTTTTTAAAATAAATTGTTAACCTGTCATAAAAGTTAAAAACTATACTGCCAAAATGTGAAAGAGCCATAACTTCTGGTCCTTGTTGCCATATTTAGCTGTGTCACTTAAAGAAAACTCTTATCTATATTTTTCATAATTTTCAACAAGAATGACAACTTTTTTTTACAAGCACCTCTTATCTGGCTATTTTTAGACAGAAAAATCCATGTGTGGCAAACAGCTTCTTTGTTTCCTGCTTCTGAAGAAACCGCATGAGTGGGGTTTCTTAGTGTTTGTTTAAACGGTGGACTTTTAACAAGAAATTCAATGCAGATTCCACATTGGAATCCTTGTTAAAATCCATGTTCGAATGGCCAGTCTGTGCTGTAAATACATAGTTGCATAGTTACATAGTATGGTTCAAAAATGACATATGTCCTAACAAGGGTCGGGGAAGGGGGGGAGATGTGGCTGAAGGGAGAAAGAAAGGGAATATTTAATCTTTGTTTTTCCACACTGATGAAGGCTTTGAAATCCATAAGACATAAACCAATCTGTCCTAAAGGAGTATCTCATTCCTGATCCCAAAATTAACATCAGAATGGATCTAAATATTTTATATGGCTGCATAACTGTAATATTATTTAGTAGTAAGTAGTTTTCTAACCCATTTTTTAAACCCTCTACTGTTCTTGCTGTGACTAGCTCCTCAAGCAGGCTATTCCACAGAATGACAGTTCTCCAGGTAAAGAAGGTTTTTCTCCTCTGAATATTGAATCCTTTTTTCTCCATATGGAGGCAGCATCCCCTTGTCTTTTGAGGGGGTATTACATGAAATAGCTTTTCACCATACTTTTTGTAGCAGCCATTTAGAATCACACAGTGAACTACAGTGCAGATTTTCTACACCATGGATTTAAAATTCAAAGTTCGGGAAAAAATAGAATAAACATACTTTTAAGCGCATCCTCGTTACATCCCGCTCCAGCAGGACAGACATGGGTTATCCCCATTGATATAGGGCTAACGTGCTTTCAAATCAGAGCAAATTCCATCTCTGTTAAGTAGAATTTATTGGCAAAATGCAAGGTGTCACATTGGATCAAAGCTGAGGAAAACACGTCAGATTTTTCTGATTGGAAAAGTCAGACATGTGAACATACCAATAGGCAGCAGTCAGATAAAAAGCATAAAATACCCCCCTTAACAGGGCTGTGAATGGTTAAAACCCATAACCCCAAACCAACAGAAATGTTATGCTGCACTGTGAATTCAAAAACGTACTATAAAAAAAAAAATTTCCCACATTTCAAACATTAGAATAAAAAATGACATATAGGGAAATTTTCAGCATTTGAACAAATCGAAAAAAATTTGAAAGTTTCAATTTGGTTAAACAGCGAAAAAAAGACCAATTTTCAATACAACACTTACAAAAAATGGAAACTTTTAGGGTTAAAAATACAAGTCCTTAAGCTATACAGTTTTTCAAAATTTTAAGCTTTGTCCAATCCCTTTTAATTTGGTCAATTTAGGTAAAAGCACAGGGGCATTGTTTTTTCTAACATGTTTACATTGACTTTACCCTTACTCTGTTATATTGACTACTGCTGTTCTGTCACTTATAATTCAATAACATGCCTATGGGAAGCCATAAACTCCAAAACAAAAAAAAACACTAAAAAATTTCTGTCTATCCACCATGCCCTTTTTTTTTGGGCAATACCTCTAAAAAACATATTGTTGTGACCCCATAAACCAGTGAATTTTAAAAAAACAAAAATATGCTCAACAATAACGATCATGATATCACACAAAAAAAGTATTCTAGCTTTTCAATGCTTTTAAATTTTTTTTATGTTAAACAGTGATTTCACTGTAATTTAGTGACACTGTAAATGTAATCATTAAATGAAAATATTTTTACAACTAAGTTAAAAATTTTTTTAAAAAATCTATGGACTTCTAAAGATACACATTACACCACTCGCTTTTAAATTTAACCCTTTTCCAAGAGTTGGATGGAGCCCTTAGTGCATAACTGTTTGGCTACAGTAATCAATAATGAACATTAACCCCTTTCTTTGTTTTGGTAAGTCCCACTTTTTCATCTTGATTTCTGAAATTTTTTTACTTAAAATGTTGCTCACTAATTTTGATTCGTTACCTCACCCTGTTTTTTCCTCTTTTATTTTTTACCCAGGGGCGGGTTTTGCTTCTACTGGCCACGTGACAGGTCCAGGACATCAGGGTCTGTAGCTAGGGTACCCACTGGCAGCCTATCAGAAGGATTAAACGGGCTTAGTATTGGACAAAATTTTGTAAATGCTTGTTTTTGAAAGATCTTAACAAAAAAGAAACCCTTTGTATAAAGACACCCTTTAATATCTTCTCTCTCTAAATTTCCCCTTCTTTCTGAATGCAGCACCAGACCTTCTTTTTATTAAATTACTAAACCCTTCCCTCTTCCCTCGCCCTTTGACTATAGAGTCCAATTTAAACCTGCACTATAACCAAAAAGCATCACATTTGTATCTTCGGGCTCTACTGTCTACATTTTTTTAAATCATCCAACATTAACTTCCTCCAAACCCAAAACTTTCCAACCTTCCCTCCAAACCCAAAACCGCTCATCTGCACCATCTCTCGGAACATACCCAACAATCAATTCATTCGACATTCAAAGAAACTTAATCTAAAAATACACTTTTTTAATCAGGCCTACCAAATTCGTTGATGAGCCTCCCCTCTTTTTACGTCACTAATGTGCCCATAGTTACAAGGATACTGCCTTAGGGACTGACTTATGTACTTTTATCTGTTGTTGTACAAAAACAGCACCAACGCAATAGATAATTATAAAATAATATAATCTTTATTAATAAATCATTAAACATACATCAAATCAAATTGTAAACATGATGCTAAGAAATCTTTATCTAAAAAGGTTTAAACATTTTATAAACCCCCAAAGGGTTAATAAAAATTCATAAAATTTTTAAAAACTATGCAAATTAATATGAAATTCATTGCAAGGGGAAAATAATCAAAATTTTTTTAAAATTAATTAATTAAAAACATAAAATTTTTAGTAATCCTGGTTTTTAAATTGCTTTATACCCGGCCGGGACGATGGGGAGGCAGAGGTAGGGGATCGCCTAGGGGGCCCTTTCCCTGCCTGCCCCTAAGGGGGGGCAAACAGGGCCCCGAGCGTCGCCGGGCTCCAGGCCGCGCCAAAAGGGGCCGGGGCCCGTCGGCCTCTTTACTGCATGTGCTCCGCTGGGCCCCACAGCACGCGGGTACGCGAGCAAGAGCGGCCCCTCCCCCCGCAACAGTTCGACCCGCTCACCGGAGGGTCGCGGATCCCCCGGTAAGCCGCAGGCCGACACAGCGGGGGGCCCCCGGGGGCCCCCCATAGCGCTAGGACCCCCCCGCGGCCCCCCCTGCGCCAGCTGGCAGCTCGCGATGAAGTTTCATCACTGCGCCTCTCCCAGACCCCCCCGTCATAGCCGGCGCCCGGAGCGCCGGGACTCCCGGGGCTGAGGCGTGATGGGATCATCACCTTCAGTTCGGACTGAAAAGGACGCGGCCCGGGGCAGAGGGGAAGGGGAATATTAATGTTGTTATTTTTGCCTGTGGGGCCCCAAACCCGCCTTTTTCCCCCATATGCCTGCCTTGGCCCCATCCCTGCTGTCCCCCAAAACCCTGCCCGAGCCTCCATACGCCTGACTTGGCCCCCCTAACGCCGCCTACAACCATCCCGCCTGTGGCCCCAACCCTGCCTGTGGCCCCCCTAAAAATCTCCCGGGGCCCCCCTATCCTCCTGTGGGCCCCCCAAACCCCCCCTGAGCCCCCATACCCTGCCTGTGGCCCATACCCGCCTGGGCCCCATACGCCTGCCTGACCCCCCCTACCCTGCCGTGGGCCCCCAAATCCTGCCCGTGGCCCCCATAGCCTGCCGAGCCCCCCTAAACCCCACCTGTGGGGACCAAAAACCCCTCCTGTGCCCCATACGCTCCTGTGGGGCCCCCTGCGCCGCCTGTGGCCCATATGCCTGCCTGGGCTCATATCCTCCCGAGCCTTCAATCCTCCTGAGCCCCCTTTAGGATTTTTTTTGCCTAAGCCCCTAGCTATATACCTCCAGCCCTTTTAACATATACCCTTCCCGAAGACCCTATATTATATACCTGCCGGGCCCCTATATTTTATACCTACCTGTCTAAGGGGACAATATATACCTGTTGACTGAGGAGACATATATACATATACCTGCCTGACTGAGAGGGCATATCTATATACCTCTCTGACTGAGGGGACTTATATACTTATAAGTAAGGGGTTGCTGGAAATGTGAGGATTCTAAGATATTTGTGTCCAAATCCTCAGGGACGAGTCGTGGCCGGGAGAAATCAGCATGAAGGTGTGAACCGGATGGAGAAGAAAAGGAAAGTGAACGACGCTGATCAGAAATGATGTCTCCGGTGAGTCACTAAATGTCACTGCAGTGTAATCACTTATATGTCTGCAGAGCGTTTACATACAACTAGTATCTACCACTATATGGTCCCTGTCTGGCGGGGGTAGATGTAATCAGAGCCTGTGTACAGCGGATAGGCACATGTGGGGGTCGCGTGCGGTCAGGGTCTGGCAGGATTATTTGATCTTTAAGTAGTGATAGTTTTGGGTCTTGGTTTTGTAGGAGGTTTTTTAGTAACACTCCTTCGTATGGTAGATTTGCTCCATGTATAGGTGGATTATTTGTTGACTGTTATTTAGGGGTATTGCGGGGGTCATACGGAGGGGAGCGATTTTGAAAACACAAATTTGTCAGCGCTGATTTTCATTGTGCAGTGATTGCTGAGGAGATGGACTGGAGCTATGTGTAATATGCAGAAAATTAGTGACAGGACCAGGCACAGGGGCGAGAGGAATTAGTATGTGGCTGTGGAGGGAGGGGGGGGGGGGCATTTTTTTGGGAGCGAGAGGGGGGGGCGCCATTGGCTGTACTTGCCTAGGGCACCAAAATGCCTTGTCCCGGCCCTGCTTTATACATTTGGGTGAAGCTTTTTTGGGATCATGTTTACAATTTGATTTTTTATATTTTTAATGCTTTGTTAATAAAGATTTTATTATTTTATAATTATCTATTGTGTTGGTGCTGTTTTTGCTATTTGCTTTATTCGTATTACCAAACATATGTATTTAACATTAACAGTGTCCTACCTATTCTGAGATATCGACTCTTGTATGAGCTGCATCAGCTCCTCAGGTCGCTATAGCTACAGACCTGTTTGATCGATCCTGATAGGCTGCTAGCACTGGTGCTGTAGCTACAGACCTGGCTTCTACTGCAGCCTAGTGGAAGCCTGTAAACATGCCCCTGAATTCAAAGTGAAACCAAGAAAACAGGACTGAGGTTGGATGAATCGATGTAGTGAGACAACCCCTTTAAGTCATGGACAGAGGCTGCAAGTGCAGGGAGCCATCCTGGGTGCAGAGCTGTTCCTCCCCTGCCTGATAGAAGTGACAGGAAACAGCACAGGAGGGAATCCTGTTGCTCTACAGCCACTCGGGATGCCTGCCAGCTACTACCCGGGAGGAAGATGGGGACACTGGTAGGGTGTAACCACAATAGTGGTCCTAAATATAAGGCCACAGTTCTCACTATCAAAGTCAATCAAACAACAAATCCCTAAATAGGGAGAGAACCAATAAAATTAAAATATAACCTTTAATGTTTAAATATATTAAAATGATGTGGCAAAAGCCTCTTACACAGAGGGAAAAAGAATAATAATAAAAGCTAATACCATAGGTTAAGGAACGACTATTTTACACACTGTTAGGCCATGTTCACACGGCTTAAAATGGGCCGTATTTCGGTCAGTAATTACGCGCCGAAGTGCGCCAATTACGGGCCGAAAACGGCCCATTCATTACGGTAATTCACAATTTCATAGAAAACTATGGAAAATTACGTCCCCTCCCCCCCCGGCAAAATCCCCCGGGCGGGGAGAAAATTCACCTGTCACTTTCTAGCGGCTTACGCCCCGCTAGCAGTGATTTTAAGGGCGGCAAAGTGCCGGCCCCTGTTCTCCCCCGCTCCCGCCCCGCCCTCCCCCGGGTAATTGGGGGCAAAAATTACGTCCCCAATTAAGGTGTGAAAATAGCCTTAATCCCTAGGTAGCTAGTATAAAAACCTAAAGCGGATTACGCCCCAAAAAAAGGGACGGTCTGTCAAAAAACCTATCCCTTACTAAGAAGCCCTTTTTGTCCCTCAACCAAAAAACCCCAACTGTTTCGATCCTCCCGGGTTAGGATCCCCTAGGGGATATAATATAGAAAAAATACCCAACACAAAAAGATATTAATGAAGACAATGCGAAAAAGTTTACACTAAAAACAGGAAATTTTTAAAAAGTGCAAATTAGCTACCTACTCCCTGTATACCCTTATTTCCCTTTCATTTAAAAAGTGACGAATGCTGCAAGCCACTGCCCATATCAAATGGTCACCCCGCTCACGCATTGTGTATGACAGGGCAACATGTCGCGACACGCCCGGTGCTGCATCGCTGACATGTGAATGAATGAATGGAGCTAGAGGAGGCACAAGCCAAAAGTAGCAATTTGCACATTCAAAAAATTCCCTGTGTCAGTGTAAATTTTCTCGATTGTCTTTCTTGTAGTCTTTTGTGTTAGTGGTTTTTTCCCCTATATTATATCCCTGGGAGCCCTCTCTACCGGGGAGGATCGAAAATTTGGGATTTGTAGTGTCAGGTTAAAGTTGATTAAAAACATTAAACTCTGTTTTACTTTCATATCCATTGATTATACTAAAATGTCTATATACCATTTGATAAATTTATTCCTTCCCCTATTTCCCCGGGGCCTTTTAAATCAGATATTTGGGCCCCTAAATGCTGCTTCTGCAAGGAAAGGACCTCCAGGAAATCCCTTTTTGGAGATACGAAGAATTCAAAATGGTTTCCTATGACAAAGAAGAAGCTTACCCAAACAACTAATGACACAGAGTGATTTGGACATGTTGCGAACCCAACACCGGAGACAGCAAAAAAACGGTACTAACAGCCCCAAACGGCCAGTGCGGTTAAAACATTATGCAAACATCAGAAAAAGAATATTACCTAAAAAGAATATGTGTGAATCCTTTTTAAATTGGCCCCATCAATGTTAATTAACCAATATCGACTAACACGTATTATGATTTATGTTGCGTTTTAAATTTGATATAAAAGGGACATGTATTTCTGTTTTAAAACAGAGTTTTATTATCCCCAACTATGGGATTATTATTTGGGATCCCGCTGCTTCCCGAACAAATAATTAATTTGGAAGGGGTAGCAAATTGGGGGGTTTTAAATCCCCTACATCTGGTGACGGATCTAAAACGATTATTCGGGGGAAAAAAGCAGAGGAGGCCTGCGTCTTTTCTGGGCGTGGGCCCCGCAGGGGTTCTAATCTGGGCAGCCCAAGTCCCTGACAATACGATAAGGGGAAAAACCATTGGTTTTCATTCTAAAAAATCGTGACTTATTCCGTTTCTGATGCTATTTTTTTCTACGCGGTTTGCCCATCCTGGTGTGCCTGAAACGGTCTCGGTGTGTCTCTTCTGTTTAAATTTGACGTACCCTTTTTGCTATCTCTGTTCAGATTGTTTTTTAAAATTTTGTGGTCTAAAAGTTATTGTTTACATCTGCTGCGTGCTGAGCTATTACTATTTCACGTTCAAATGTTAAGTGTTAAAAAAGAAACTTCCTCTTTTTACGCGCCTGTGAAAGATGAAAAGTACAAAGCGAGGGGGAAAATCTTCAAACCCTTTTAAAATAGCCCAATGATCTGTCTGTGGTTATGGTGTTTTTACAAAAAAATTTTATAATTTCTGGGGTAGGGGAGCTGGCCTTAAAGGTAATTGATTTGGGGGGAAAAGTTGTGGCCCTAGGCTGCACCACTTTGTTCCGTAAGTAGTGGGGGGTTTTGTTGATTTTTTTTTTGATTTGTTTATGTTTAGCTAAGCTATGAATCGTATTCTGTAAATCGCAAAGGAAAAAAAATAAAAGCTTTTCCCCCAAAAAGTCTTATTTGAATGCGGTCCACCACCTGGGGGCTGAGAAAAGTTAACCCTGAGTTCCCCTACTGGGGGCCCGAGGGGAAAAAAACCCAACCCAAAAAAAAAATAAAAAAAAAAAAAAAACAAGTGAACTAGAGCTTGGTAGGGTATCCCCATGAGCTTTTTTACCCCTACCTTGATCTGGGTTTGTATTTTCATTTACTTAGGGACGGGTTTAGTCCCGGTGACTAGCCCCCGTATTGCCGCTTCCTAAAATGGTGGGGGTTAGATTTTTTAGTGACGTTACAACTCGTGCTGATCTTTTTCCCTATTTTTTTGCTCTGGGCAGACGCACATCGTTGGAATTCTTCCTGTTTTTTACGCAAACTAAGCAATTATTTTGAATCAGAGTTAAGAACAGTGTGTTTAAGCTGTGTTCCCAGTGGCACTCAGATACATGGGTTTTAGTTCGGGGCCCTTTCTTTGGGTTTTTTTTAAAAATTTAAACAAAAACATTTATTGTGGGTTTTCTTCATATTATGCTGTTTTTTGTCTTGTTTTTGGTGTTTCCAAAGTTTAATTTTTTATATGTAGCTCTTAAGCCCCCATTGTCGCTAGCAAATTTTTTTTTTTCTGCAATTTTTTATTTAGTGTGGGAGGGACCCAACTCCAAAACCCTCATGTTTTTTCCTTTTCACCCTTTAATGGGTCCCACCCACCAACCCACGGGGTTTCCCCACTCCCTTCCTTCCGGAGATACTAAAAAAACCCTGCCCTTCCTCTACTGATGGCATTTTGGTGCAGTAAATTTCCCCAATTTCCCGGTTGTCAGCCAATTGATTCCCCCCAAACCCCACCCAATTTGGTGGCCCATCGTGTTCCCCCCCACCCTTTCCCCCTGACATAGGTATTTCCGGGTCACAGGTTAACGGCGGCCACTTGTGCCAGTAATAAATTCAAATATAGTTTGCATTATTTTCACAATAAACCCCGTAAATAATACAGTTCCCCTTCCCCCTTTTTGATGGAGAGAAGGTGCAGTACACGCGGGTTTTTTTTCCCCCGCTCCCCCCACAGCCATTATCCCCTCCCCCGCTATTCCCCCTTTTTGGGGAAATTTTTATATTCCCCTCTGCTGTTGACCCTACCCTCACTTAAATTCCACCATAAACGGCAACAAGCGATCACGGTATTTACCTCTCCCTTCCTCCAGTGTTCCCCCGGGATAATTAAACATGCACCGGAATTGCTATTATTGAAAAAGGGCCCGGCCCCATCTTACAAAACATTCCCCGGGCTAGGAAAGTGATGGAGCCTCATCAAACTATGGGCCTCAACCTCAGCAGTCCCCAATCCCCAGTAATGTAGCCCTACACTGGCCCCGAATAGTACCCTATGAAAAAACGGAAAAAATTGCCCCCTAAAACCTGCTCCCCCCCTCCTACACACCAAAGGAAACTGCCACCATAATTTCCCCCATTTGTTTTGAAAACCGATCTTTCCCAATAATATTATCATTTTTTACATAAACTATTTACCACTAATTTCCTGTGTTGTTAAGTATTATTATTCCTTGAAAACTTCTATACAATCCTTTTTGAAGTCGGTCGTATGCACTGAAGATTTTTCAACTCACCCTTTTCATTTTTTCCGGAAAAAATTTACCATCGCCCTGACCTTTCTTCTACCCTTTCCCCGTACGTTCAGTGACCCAAATTTTTTACCCACTTGACTCAAGCCAACCGTGATGCCCCCTCCCCCACCTACCATTCACATTTTACATAAGACTTTCTAGGCCTCACTTTCAGTCACTAATGAATACCCAGCACTTTTGTTTTTAAAACGAATCTTTATGCCTTTATGGACCTTTTTAACCCCACGATATATATGTAGCTCAAGCTTACTTCCTTTTACTAAAACATTATTTCACAGCCCTGTTTTGGGGATCTCAGACTACCACAACCTTTTAATCTACCTTTCAGAGTTGTTGTTGCTGTAAAAATCCTTTTGATCAAAATCAAGACATCAATTTACTATTTTGGGCCCTCCTGACCTCAAGTGATTTGAAAACGATCGCAGCAACCCTATTACCCGGAAGAACTCTTTGTCTACAAAACATTACTAGTGCCAATCTCACCTTTTTAAAAGATGCCTACCCTCAATCCAGCCACCCTGCTCCTTCCCAAGGGGGAAGATAAAATCTGACTGTCCAGATGATGGGGTCATACCGCAACAGTGATCCTTCCGGGGGGCCCTTTAACAAATGGAAGCTGAAACCTCCCATCTTCCTACTGTCTCTACATCCAAGCTGGAGGATCCGATTTTTTTGTTTCTTCACAGATGAATCCAACATGCAATGAACAAGGGTTTATTCCATACAGGATTTTTGGGGGTTATTTGCGAGGGAAATGTGAAGGTGTTTCTTTACCTTCCCGGTGTCAGCCCCAAATCGCAGATCCAGGCTGTGACTGAAGCTTGCAAGTTGCGAAGGAAAAAACCGTGAAAATTTTAACACCCCAGCCCACTATATGGAGTGGCCCATGACTTCGGCCCCGAAGTGGGCCTCCCTGCAAAGGTTTCGTACTAGGGAACGCCAATCAAAAAAAAGAAGTCTACAACCTTAATGGACGCTCTCCCGTTGCCCGCCAAGTAGCTGTCCCGAAAATCAGAGCATTGAAGACCTAAAACAGGGAAACAAAAAAGGCATATACAACCCTATCAGCTGCAAAGGGTAGTTGTCTCCCCGTAATTTAGAAAACAGGGTTGGCGTGATGTACCAACAAGAGAAGAAAAGAAGACAGAAGGAAAGAAGATGGAAGAAAAGAAAAGAGGAAAAAGAAGATGGAGAAAAACCCAAAACAGGGCATGCTAACGAAGATGTTAATTGATGAAACAATTTCAAGCCCCAACAAACCCAAAGGGAAAAAAGGAGTTGAGAGGATGAAGGGCAGGGATACACCAAGATGGATTTTGGAAAAAAGGAGACAAACTTTTGGGTTACCAAGAGCATTGTATCCACTGCAGTAGTGGGCTTATATACTAACATAAAACAAAACCCGAGATCCCGTCAATCAACAGGATTTACTAGCACTTAGAATTCCCAGTACAGTAAAAAACTATCCGAGGGATGTGAAAAAATGCAAACACTTTCCCCGGGGAAAAATCTAAACACAGAAGAAAAACCCCAAAGCCCGTCCCTTTCCCAAAATATTAGATCAACTACATTGAATTATCCAAAAATGGAGAATACATGTTTTAGGATGGCCTGAGGCCACCCAATCCCCAATAGCTGTCAGAACTAACCTGGAAAAAAAAACTGACTAAAATTGATGTGCAGATTTGGAATCCCAGAAGTTATTGAGTCAAAAACCCCGGGCTGGTTACATCAGAAAAACCCAAAACATTTGGAACTAGAAGGCGGACCCCAACACCCCGTATTATCCACAGAGTTCAGGAGAAGTCAATAAAATTTAGTGCCACACTTACAAACCCAAAAACTCAAAGCCCGTAAGGAAGCATTTCTCCCCACACCCCGAAATCCTACCCACTGCCCTTTACTCTAACAGAAAAAACCCTTTAGACAGTCCTACTAGTCTCACACCCTAGAAAATATTGTCCTCAGAACCCAAATAGGTTAGGGGGGTTTCCATTCATAGTTGATTGCAGGAAAAAAAAAATTATAGCATTTTGAAAAATGTCTTAAACTTTGTAAACTTGGTAAAGAATTGAAATTAATCCCCACTCAGTGTTTTCTTCTGTTACGCTTGACCAAACCACTTTTTAAGCCCGCATGATGATTTTTTATGGGTTAAAAAAAAAATGTGAGAGGTTCCCTATTTAAGGAAAAAAATATCAATTTTTTCTGGTGCCCCCAACCCCAGTGAAAAATAAAAAGGGAAAACCTACTTGAGTTATGCCTTTAGAAGCAGGGAGCCCAAAAAATCATAGGAATCACTCCTCTATCCTTTAACATTTGTATTTTTTTGGGTTTGTGTGAAAATACAAGGGGAACGCCCAGGGGAGCGGTGAATTTAAGGCTGGTCAAAAAAACAAGACTCGAACCAATAATACCCAAATAAAGATAAACAAAGGTGTAGATTGGTAAATAGACCCACAAACCAGCAGGTTTGTAAACTACACCCCAGAGCCTACAAGGTAAGCTGACCAATAGGCCCCACTCAATCATGCTTTCCAAAATAGAATGGCATGGGGAATGATCTTGGCCGAAAAAAGGGGGGGGGTCTGTACATGATTATGAAAATTCTGGTGTATAAATTTCCCAAAAAAAACCGGGCCCCAAAGGAAGGTAACCCTTTGCCATAAAAAGTTGAGTGATTCTCCCAAAAATTGAAAAGAAACCAGGAATCAGTGACCCAATTGGGACCAATACTTTCATAAATGGATGGCAAAAATGGTTTGGGCCCAGGAGGAATGGGAGGGGGTGGTGTTGTTATTTTTGATGATAGTGGTAATGTGTATTCCACTTGTTTTAAGAAATTTTTGATAAAGGGGGTAGAACAGCAACCCCCGTTCTCCCTATGGAGGAGGATGGGTTATCCTGTATGGAGGAAATTTTGTTCAGGGGCACCCCCATTTAGAAAAGGTTTACAGAGAGGGTCCAGAAGGTTATAGTTGGTCAACAAAAATAAAAGAACACTGTCAAGGGGGGGGGGGAGTAAAGAGGGCAGAAGTTTTTCGTGGATGATAGTCTCCAATCCTATTAGTATTACCAGAACCCCCAAATATTTAATTTTCTTCTAAATCCCCGGGTTTTCCCCAATATGGGTTGCCCGCAATCCAAAAATTTTCACTGCTAAGGGCTGCTCAAAAGGGAGCACCTGGTGGGCCCTAGGGGTTTAACCCCCCTCATCCCCACATAGAGGCAATGTAGAAGAGCCCGGGGGATCCTTTGTTACGCCCCCTTGGAGCAAGCCTGGCAGTGATTTTCGTGGGTTTATTACCCGCTCCACCCTTCCCTGTAGTAACATAAACAAGTGAAAAATATTCATTACTAAAATAAATTAGAGGCAAGAAAACGAGTTTTAAAGTTTTAGGGGGGGCGTCAGGGGGTTAAAAATTGATTCAACCTTAGAAATCTTTTGTCTTTTCATATCCTTGATTATTCCGAAAATGTCTATATCCCTTTGCTGAATTTTTTATACCTATTTTCCCCGACCAGTTTAAAACAGATATTATGGCCCCGAAATGCACTGCTTCTGCAAGGGAAAGGCCCCCAGGAAAACCCGTCTTGGATGATACTGAAGACATTCAAAATGGATTTACTATGACTAACAAAAAGCAGCTTCAGCCAAAAACTAAAGAACAAGATGTTTGGACATGTTGCGACACCCAACATCCCGGGGGACAGCAAAGAACGGCATAACGTCCAAACGGCCGTGCGTTTAACTTATGCAAACATTTAGAAAAGGTATATTACCATATAAAAACTAGTGTGAACCCCATTAATTGGGTCCTCAAATGTTTAAATTAAACCCAAAGATCGACTAAAACGAAACTTTATTATGATTTATGCTTGGGTTTTTGTGATATAAAAGGACATGTATCTTCCCGTATTAAACGAGTTTTATTATCCATCAACTGGTGGTGATTATTATTGGGATCCCCCGCTTCACAACATATATATATTAATTTGGAGGAGGTAGCAAATAGGCTGGATTTATAACTCACCTATCAGTAGTGTGAGGGACTAATAGGGCTTCTCTAGTAAGGGATAGGTTCGTGACAGGACCGTCCTTTTCTTCGGGACGATAATCCTGCTTTAGGTAGTTTAGTACTAGCTACCTAGGGATTAACAGTGTGTAAGATAGCCATTTTCTTAACCTATGGTATTAGCTTTTATTACTATTCTTTTTCCCTCTGTGTAAGAGGCTTTTGCCACATCATTTTAATATATTTAAACATTAAAGCTTATATTTTAATTTTATTGGTTCTCTCCCTATTTAGGGATTTGTTGTTTGATGGACACTGGTAGGGGCTGCCTCTTTACTGCCTTCAGTACTTCTATGCTTTTCTCCCCCCCTCCACATTTACTCCCCTCTATCCTAACATGTTCTCCTCCTCTACGTGCTCCTATTTCATGTGCTCCTCTTCTCTGTCCATATGCTCCTCTTCCCCCTCCATGTGTTGCCTTCCCCATTAATGTGCGTCTGTCCCCGCTTTATATGCTTTCATACACCTTCCATGTGCTCCTAGTCACCCCTTCATGTGCTTCCCTATCCTTTCCATGTGCTTCTCCCCCCGGCATGGGCTCTCTTACTCCCTTATGAGATCCATTTCATATGTTCTCTATCCCTTTTCATGAGATCCCTTGTGTGTGCTCCTCTCCCCCTTCATCTGTTCATGTCCCCCCTTCACGATACCCTCTTTGTGTGCTTATGACCCCCTTCAAGTGTTCTTTTCTCTTCTATATATGAATCCTCTTGTTTTATCCCACCTTCATGTGTTTCCCCACGGATTTTCTGCCAGTTTTTTAGACCAGGTCAGTGCAAAGGGGGAGGGCTTTTTTCCGCAAGCCGCGGAGAAAAGCTGTAACCCTGCAGCCGTGTACATGGCGCCAAAACAGAGTAAATACCGGTCGGATAATCCAACTGGTATTTGCTCTCTGCCATGTAAACGGCCCCCTAACAAGTGGAGTGGTAACATTATGGCCTCAGTTTATTTATTTATTTCCAGAAGGAATAACAGAGGATGTTGAATTTTAAGAAAAGATTCTCCAGAATTGTTATTTCATGGGAAGTATTTTCCAAACAGACAAAGTCACTAGTGGTAATAGTAATAGTTCGTCAAATGTTGGTAAGTGGTCAAACTTCATTTTGCATAATGTTGGGGCTCGGAACCAGTTACCAGTTGTCCATAGAGTTATGGTTTCAACATACAATGGTCATCAAAGAACCAATTAATATTGTATATTGAGGGACTGTGTGCTCATTACTTCTTATTATTTAACCCCTTAGCGACATTGGATGCACCCATATTTCCTGGCCGGCAGTGCCGCAGCAATATAAAAAGCACCACGTGTACAGTGAAAATCGCCGCTGTCAATGACAGCAGATCATATTCATACGAAACAGCCAATGGCAGCAATTCATATTGTAAACCAATTTCTGTGCCCACTGACTCAGCAGCAATCACCAATAAGACAGTAAAGGAGTGAGAGTGGTGGTGCCACCACCTCCAAGGCTGTGACTGATTGGCCGGTACCAACTGACCAATTGCAACCATTGTGATCCTTTTAAACTAATGGCCTAGAAAAACAATATATGTTTTTTTGTTTTGAAAAAATTAGCATAAGTACACGCTGGTGTGGCAGTAAAATACAAACACAATCCAATATCAGCAGCACACTACTAGCACTGAAAAACAATCAAAAAGAACATAGAAATGTTTGGAAAAGCATTTCTGCTACTTTGAATACATGAAAAATTTGAGGTTCTTTTGATCAAAACTGTATAAGCCCACCTACCATCGGCAAGATGACCAAGAGAGGTAACATATAGCGTAGGTTCCCAGCTGTATTAAGGTCACCTTGCCGATGGCAGGTGGGCTTATACAGTTTTGATCAAAAATGTACAGTAAAAACCTCAAATTGTTCATGTTTTCTAAGTAGCAGAAATGCTTTTCCAAAAATTCCTATGTTCTTTTTGATGGTTTTGCAGTGCTAGTAGTAAGCAGCTGATATTGGATTGTCTTTTAAACTAATGGGCACTGCTCTTTGCCACCATTTCGGTTTCGAACAACGATCAGAGCAGTGCTCGTTACTGTCCCTGTTCCTTCCCTTCATTGGTGGTCCAGTGGATTAAGCATTTATTCATCTGTGGTGGTCCAGCAGGTTGCCTTGGTGTCGATGCTTCCTTCCATGGAGATAGTTAGTGATAAATGGCTTTGTTGACCGCTGTCTGACTAGTTTAGAGGTACAGACAGTTAAGCAAAACTTCCTGTCCTTTTTGCACTGCTGACCAGTGCTATATAACTAACCAGCTTTTTTTTAAGGGGAGGGGGCTTTCGTGATTCTGCCCGAAAGCAAAGTTCATGGGGATTCAACAAATTCTCTAAAATGGCCACGAGCACATGGCGTGACATGGGGCAGAAAACTATGGGAGGAAGAAAGGAACACCCTCAATGACATGTGCAGACATAAAGCCAATCAGCAACCAGCGGGCTTCTGTGATGTCACAGCCCTATAAATATGGCAGCCATGTTAAATTCTGACACTTGTCAGTGTGTCTCCTGCCACAAGCATCTGACTGCTACAACACTATACTGCACTCTGTGTAAAACAAATCTGTTTTATGACTAACTGGGTAAAAGAACCTTCACAAGGTGTATGTCATATACACAACCTTGGTTTTTTTATTATTTTCCTGAACCACGCGTTTTCTTTATTTTGTTTTGTTTAGTTTGGGGTATTCTCCATAAAATCCCCAGGGTGTGTGTATTTCTCTGCCCAATACACGCCTGAATTTCCATCTGTTCATATATGTAGGGTATTTTATAACCAAGGGTTATTTCTCCGATTGTTTTTTTGATGGGGAAATTTTGAGTCAAATACATGTTGTGTATTTCTTTCTGCCCCATACAAGCCTGAAATCAATCAACTTCAGACTGTGGGGTATTTTAAATATTCTGTGGCAAAAAGATTTGAATTTATTCCCCTTTTTGTGGAGATTCCTGTGTCAAATCAGTGTTAATGTGTATTTCAGCCCTACACATATCAAATCCAGACAGATCAGTCTCTTGGAATATTGCTATCTGTGGTAAATATTAATTTTTTCACTTTACTGTGGTGATTCTTTTAACGCTGATACATGTAAGGCCCCCCCATAATAGTGAGGGAGTGTCAATCAGTAATTTGCATTGACGTCACTAATCATTTTGCCCTTTCTGTGATCCTTCAGTGTCCGCTTTCAATTTGTCAATAATCCATCATTGTTTTAAAGCCCAAAAAGAAACAGGAGTTGATCCAAAAAAACAATAAGTAAATGGTAATATTTTGCATGTCTTCTGTGGTTATGTAACCGACTCCTGATTTTGGCTACCTAATCTACAGACAATCCTCATGCAAACAAAAGTACCATGTCATACTAGCCTTACACTTCTCCAAGACACAATCGATTGTGTTATGTCCTTTTTTCCCATTTCCTTCTGACAATTAACAGAAGGTGGAAAACCAAACATAGTGGCAACATCCAATAGAGTCGTGGAGGTATGGAATCATCATTAGGAAACCACAGGGGGTCGACTGAAGAGTGGATCACTGGAAGCAGCATGAGTAGGCCACAGAAGTGGCAAATGACCGATTATGAGGTTGTGCAGCAGCATGATTAGGCCCACAGATTTGGCACAATTTAAACAGTGTGAGGTGACGGCAGCAACAGCAGCAGCATCCCATGCTGGAGAGTGCACAATGTCATAAGTTTGATGTGTGCAGCTAGATGAGACATATTGAGAGGGAGGTGGCGCAACAGCAGCATCAAGCCAGAAGAGTGACATGGTGACATAGCCTGGAGGTGACAGCAGCAGCAAGCAAGAACAGACCAGAAGGGTGAAGAGTTCACAGCAACAGAGCTACATAATGGCCCAGTGAAGAGTGGAGAGGTGGATGGCAATACCAGTCCCTGGTTAAGATGGTGGGTGGTAGAAGGAGCATCTGGCAGCAGATGTGTGACATCAGATAGGTGGCAGCATCAGAATAGTAACAGGCAGGTAGCCAGAAGAATCCAGAGTTCAGGGTCTTCTACAGGTACTCCGCTGTTGGAGGGTACCTAAATCACTAGGGGTGAAGAAATCTCTCATCAACACTCCAAACATGTGTGCTGTAGATGGAGGCTTGCTACTGCTCTTACAAGCCCAATCACCCCCAGCAAGAGAGCCGTGTAATTGGTAATGTGAGCACTGTGGATGCCCCCGTTCAGAGTGCGGAAGGATGACGATGGTGCAAATAGATCTCTCTATCTTTAACCAAAAGCACATTTCACTTCCCTGTCACCACAAGTCCGCTACCTTGGGATAAACCTTTGACTCCAAATCAGTGGCATTTCAAACCACAACATCCAAACCCTTACCCTGCCTCCACCTGAAAAATATCTCCTGAATCCGCTTATTCCTTCACTTTGAAAGCACAAAAATGCTTTTCTATGCCCTCATCACCTCACGCCTAGACTATTGCTACATCCTTCTCTGTGGACTCCCATCTAGCATAGTCACTCCCCTTAACTCTGCTGCTGATTCACCTCACTCCTGGTTACTCCTCTGCCTCTCCCCTTTGCCAATCCTTTCACTGGCTGCCCATTTCCGCCCACCCCCGGGCTCTGTGGCCGAGAGATGTAGTTGCCACACCTTCTCCAGTCCCCTAAAAAAACCAGACAGATTTTAGCCAGCATCTGTTCCAGGACATGAAAGCAGTAAAATAACGTCTTCATCCCGTAGTCCTGGCTACTGACAAATAACGTGGCCTTCTGAAAGAGCCTGACAAACGGCATGTATCACGCGTGAGCTGCCACTGGCTGACATAAAAATTGCATCCGTGGAGTATCCCTGTCCGCTTGGATCAACAAAAATCATTAATGTCCTTTCACTGTTCATAGATTTCTCTCTGTTTGCTCTGTTCATAGATTTTCTCTGTCTTGCTCTCTGTTCATTGATTTCTCTCTTTTTCTCTTTCATAGTTTCTCTGTTCTGTTTTGATTCAGCTCAAGGGGGTGGTAATTGGTTTTGTAGGAATGTCTAAAGTGCTTGCAAATTTCCTGGCCAGTTTCTCTGAACAGTGCAGAGTCTACCTACTATGAAAATGGGAGGGACTGCAGTACCCCTACCACCCAAGTTGTGGACAGGAGCACGGTCAGCTTCTGGACCTTGGGTATGGCTAGACTCATACTGCTATCTCATGTGCAATTCTGAGCCTCGGCTGAATGACTGCTTGGTGCCCATGAGAGGCGAGGAGCGAGAGCATCTGGACGCGTAGAAAGATGTGAAAGACCAGATAACCCCCTTCAGCAGGAGGTTTGGACCCTTGACTTGCCTGAAAAGGGAAGCATGGCCACATGGTCTTGCTGCTGCAAGCAGGATGGACCACAACAGTCTGAAAGTATGTTTCTTTCTCCCAGGACCAACTGTAATGTGATTCTGCATATTGCTAAATGCAGGTGTGTGTTGCAATGTTAGTCCCCTAGGCCACGGCTTTACTATCAGTCCACAGATTCCAACATATAGCCATGTTCTCCTCCCCGGTGTCTTGGCAAGAAAAACTGGCACACCACCAATTAGGAGATTTTACCACCCAATGCTCCGCACATGACCGAACTGTTACCACCCCGCTGCCTCGGTGGAGTCCCCTGCACTGCTACTATTTCTGGGGACCTCCTGCAAAGTGGGTGGTCAAAATTCATGCCGTATTGGCTCCCGACCTCCAACTGCTGCTACCCTGCTGACTTCTGGCCACACTACCAATTTGGTGACTGCGCCACTGCCTGGCCCACAATCTGCTGCTCTCTTCTTCCGATGATGATGATGAAGCCCTTGCTTCCAGGGCCGAGTCGATGGGTAGTCGAAGGTATGCGACCACCTAGAGCGCCACTTCATTCCACATTACCTTGTCATAGGACTGGTTCCCTACTTCAGTTATGATTTGGTCAGTTTTGCCCCTTTAACTGCTCAGAGAAGTGAAGTGTGAAACGATTCTAATAGCAGCGGCTGTCATCTGCGTGTCATACTAAAACACAGCATTGTATCAGAATCAAACCATGCTCCCTATGCATATTTGAGCATGGCGCGCAATATCTAACAACCAACCCTACAGCTTCCTCCACAGCTAGGAAATAACTATTTTTTTAACGCGATTCGCCGCAAATAAATTCGGGTCAAAACGTTTTTTTGCAGAAGATTCGGTGAATATGGCGAACCAAATCTTTGAGAAATTTGCCCATCTCTAATCGCTGCCCCTCAGCGCTGGTCAGTGACACACCACTGATCAGTGTCTGTTTATATCTATATATACACTGTATATACACTATATACAGTAAAAGAAATAATTATTTGCTCCTTGGCTGATTGTGTAAGTTTGCCCACTGACAAAGACATAACAGTCTATAATTTTAAGGGTAGGTTAACTAAACATTGAAAGATTGAATATCAAAAATAAAATCCCCAGAAAAACCAGATTGTAGATCATCTCTAAAACTTGAAGATTTTGAGGCTGTCCTTGGCAACTCGAGCATCAACTCCCTCCATAAGTTTTTCTATGGGAATTAACAATCTGGAGACTGAGCTAGGCCACTCCCTGACCTTATTTGGTGTTTACTTTAATAGCCACTCCTTTGTATTTTTTGGGTTGCCTTGCTGGAAGACCCAGCCACGACCCATTTTTAATGTATTGGAGGAGGGAAGGAGTTTGTCATTCAGGTGCCTGTGCCCTTAGCAGAGAAACAACCCCAAAACATAACGTATTCCAACCTCCATGCATACATTGGGGACGGTGGTTCTTAGGTCATAGGCCACATTTTCACTTCATCCAAACCCCCCCCACGGGGCGATTTGAGTTAATGCCATATAGCTCAATTTTTGTCTTCATTTGACCACAGCAACCTTCCTCCCTTCAGTCCAGGTGTTTGATTGTCAAACTTCAAAAGGGCCTACCCCAAGTGCCTTCTGAGCAAGGGACCTTGCAAACACTGCAGGATTTATAAACCATTACGGTGTACATGTGTAACCAGTGGTTTTTCTTGGGACTGTGGTCCCAGCAGCCTTTAGATCATAAGAGTTTCCCCCCGTGTATTTTAGTGCCTGATCTCTCTCTTACCTTCCTCATGATCAAGGATACCCTACCAAGGGTGAGATTTTGCATTTGCCAACCAATCGGAATTTTTTGTCGATTGACAGTCATTTTGTAAGGCTTTCATTTTCCTTACTATTGCACCAACAGTTGTCTTCTTCTCACACCAGTCTTATATTCTATGGTTTGTAGCCATTCCAGGTTTTTTGTGTCAGGTGTATGGAATCTTGTTTCTTTGAAAATCCTTGAAAGTAGTGTTGATCGATTTTTATCCGACCAAAGTTGAAATCGGCAAGGTTTTTATGTGATGCGAAAATTTTTCCAGAACATGCGATAATTAATGTTTAAACTCTGTGCCATCATCTATTAAGATCGCGCCTTTTTTCGGCGCTTCCTGTAAATTTTGGCGGCCAGCAAACTCATATTACAGATAGAGCAGGGAGAGATGTGTGTGCGACGTCATGACTATTGATTGTAAGGTTGCATTGGCTGAGAAAAATCACATATGACCTCGTTTTACCTAGAAACAGCAATTCCTAGTTATCAGCCCTCAGTGTCTCTCAGCGTCTTCATAGGGAAGAACCCTGCGCTCTGCCTGTGCCAAACAGCCTCAGCGAAATTAGTCTATTTCCTGCACAGAGAAACCTTCTCCTATTAGCTGTGATCCACCATTTTTTTAATAAGAGAATTGAGATTTTATGTAGTTAGCTAAGAGAATTTTAAAGCAGCATCTACCGCAGTAAAGTCACGGGCTGTGGGAGGGGGGGGGGTGGGGGCCCTCCCGCGGGGCGAACACCAGTACAAGCTCTATCTTATAAGCGAACACTGGAATAAAGTTCACCAAACTTAGTGTGACATGTATGGAATATCTTTATTATAATTAACAGTTTGCTATTGAAAATATTTCCTGGATATTGGGCACCGAACTTAAAATTGGATACACCACATTTCTAGTAGCTGAGGACTCTTAGTTTTAGCTGCAAAACCACTTTTATATCAGTATCCATTTTCAGATAGGGTGTTCATTTCATTTTGTCCCATTACAACCACCTGTGACGTTGATATCTCCACCTTGCAGTTAAATTGACAATCCAGCAATCTTTAGTCAGCACAGGATTGTTGATTGGTAAAAAATTGCAGTGTTATCGTACGAAAACATCACCGTTACGTATTTTTGAGACTTTTTGCCACACCAGCAATTTTTTTATTTTTTTTTTGTTCAACTGACGCAGCATCTACGTAAATCATAAAACAGCAAATCTATATACACCACAGGTAATAGAAAGCGCCAAAAAACATACCCCGATTTATAATAACAAAACATAACAGTTTATCGTGTTTTTTTGACTTTGCACACCCAGCATTGTTTTCATTGACACAAGCATCTACAGTAAATCTTAAAACAGCAAATCTATTTCTACCACAGGTGATATGAAAAGGTGCAAAAATTATCGTTTATAAAACCAAAACATCACTTACGTGAGTTTTTTGACTTTTGCGCACCCAGCATTGTTACATTTGGACCAGCAATCTACGTATAATCTATTAAACAGAATTCTATATTCACCACAAAAAGGTGAATTTGAAAGGCGCCAAAAAATAACCGTTTATTATATCAAAACATAACAGTTTACATGTTTTTTTGACTTTTACACACCAGCCCATTGGGTTCAATGACGCAGCATCTACGTAAATCGTAAACAACAATTCTATAATCACCTCAACAGGTGAATTGAAAGGTGCAAAAAATACCTTTATTATACCAAAGCATAACTGATACGTGTTTTTGGACTTTTTCCCAGTCCAGATTTGTTGATAGAACACCTTGCAGTTAAATATGAATCCAGCAATTTTGGTTTGAGATAGAAGAGATTAGAAATAGCTGTGATTTCCCGTCTTTTAATAAAGAGAAAAAAAACTTTTTTATCCAAAACTAATATATACCTTCTCAAATTTTTATATTTTCTAGAACATGGAGCGAAATGCCGATGTAAGCTAGCAAAGAGGGGGGTACCATGGAGGTAAGAGGTACCGAGAGAAGGTGCCTCGCATCAGACTGGCGACAACACGCATTGCCAGCGAGATCGTCATTTGTCAGACCCGTCAGGCCTGCCATCGCAGTTTCAGGCCCCTGTTATCTAAGAGGTAACGAACATCGACGCAAGACTGATATCCTTCAGTGTGATAATCGAATACCGCATCTAGCAGTCTTTACCTCCACGTCCCTCGCAGTCACAGGCCACAAATGTCGTCAACAGCATCATTCCACATCCGCCACCATGAAGCAGCCCCAAAAGTCAACTCGTGTACCCACCACTGTGGATAACCATTTGTCTGAAGACCTCTTTTGTATGACGAAAATGCGGTTGGGTCAGAAGGCATGTTTAAAAAGATTCAAGATGATGATTTAAGTCGCTCTACGCCCAGTTTACTGATGCCATCAGAGGAGGTGAAGGAAGCCCGTTCTAATCGCAAAAATCCCGCGGCGATCGCACGCCTATGCAGTGCCCCTTGCTTGTACCCGCAGCTTCTGGATGCGAAAGTCAGGACGACCCAAGTCCACTGTGTTACAGAAGAAGATGAAGACGACAATTGCGATCGCATCCTGTTCTATTTCAGCAAATTTGCTTGCAGCGCTTCAATCCAGAGTGGAGCGAGGAAGGAAAAAAAAAGACATGGGGTTATGTCAATAACGGGTACCCCGCCACAACAAAGGGAGAGGGCGGTCGCAGAAGTCCGCAGAAATGATTCCGCGCCAGCCCACGGTCAGCGCAAAACTCCGCTCCTCGTTATCGACGTCAAAAATGGTCAGGACCTCTCAACCTGGCCTACTTATGACAAGCCTCTGAATTCACCTCAGCGATGTCATATGCCCTTATGCCGTAACGCATAAGTAGAGCAAGAACCTTAAGTGTTACCCACCACCAACAAAGTCTGTCACATGCAGCGAATGCATGATTTGAAATGGAGCAACACTTGGGCCAAAAAAGGCCAACCGACGCCGGTCCGCCAACCACAGTCCACACACTGTCCTCCTCCCCTCCCTCACCTATTCCTCATCTCCCTGACCTCCGCCTCCTCCTCCTCCGCCACCACCAAGTGTTTCCTCAGCTGCCCCATGTCTCACAGAGTCATGGATCAGGGATCACCTCCGCTAATCAGCCTCCACCGAACGCCCGAGTACCACCAGCCCCCCAGAGACCCATCCTACCCCTTTTCCTTCCGCCAGTTTACGACCTGCACTTCCGTACAGCGCCTAGTCTATGCAGCCAGCCTTCTGTCTTCCAGGTTTGGGGATCCGAAGAAACACTTTAACACCCAAACCATCCAAAGCCAAAAGCCGAAAGTCGGCCGATTAGCCACTATTGGCCTTAGGAAATGTTGCCTTTCCTCTGGTGGACACAGATGGGTTCCGCCACGTCATGGTCCCTTCGCCTGCCCCCAATAACCAGATGCCAGAGCAGGCATATCTTGCCAGAAAAGCCGTCCCCTGCCCTGGCCATGCCCACGTTTCATCTAATAATTTCAAGCGCTTTTGTCTGCACAGTTCCGGAAAATTCCATCTCACCACCGACACATGGACTATAAGCACGCCAGGCCGCTATATCTCTGTACTAGCTCACTTGGGTGACTGGGTGGATTGTCTCTGGGGGTGAACGGTGGCTCTAAGGTCTCGGCGCACCGGCTCTTCAATTAAAACCGCAGGATGGTGCATGGCTCTTTCCCCAATCCTCTGGTTGGCATCACTTGCCCAAGACACCAGGCCGTGTTGAAATTAAAATCTGCCTTGGAGGACCGTCCACACACAGGTCAGGAGCTGTGGAAGCTCTAAGTAACGAGACCGAGCGCTGGCTGGGTGACAAGAACCTTGTGCCAGCAAGGAGGTGATGCGATAACCGGGCGGAAAATCTTCTTGGCCCCCTTAAGATCGTAAGGCTGGAGCACAACCCATGCCTGGCTCATGTCATGACCATGTATCGTCCAGACTTTTCTAAAGAGCTACCACCCGGGACTGGACTGCCTGCTGAAGAAGGCTCGCTCCTGAGTACGCGCACTTCCGCTGTTCGCACCCTTGCATTCGTCCCGCCTGGCTGTGTTGAGCGTCAGCTCGCCTCCCCCGTCAACCTTCTCAATGTGACGTGGCAACACCTGGGAATTCCACCCTCCACATGCTCCGCGATTGTGGCAGCAGCTCAATGCCAGTACGGCAGTAACGAAGTGACAATGCCTGACAAGCAGCGGTACGGACCATCGGGGTGTTGAACCACCGGAGTGGTGGCAAGGTGAAAGAGCTCTGCACCTGCACCATCCTCGCCAGTTTGAAAAGCCACCAAAATGGCGTGCGGCACAATGAGCCCTTGTCAGCATAGAGCTTGTGGTGATCTTAGTTCTGGAAACGAACGTTGACACTCTGAAACAACAGGCCCCGCCAGACGGAGGAGAGACGGACACAGATGCGGACACTGAGCCTGTCTCTCATCAAATCCACAAAGGCCCGACCAGTTTTCTCAATATTCGATCGTCTTCATTAGGCAGTGGTTCGTGGGTCCAGAGCTAGTGCAACAGGTGGCGCAACAGCTCTTCGAGGTGCAACATCTCAGGCAAGTAGAGGGCTGTGTTTGAACTGTGCCAGAGCACGGAAGGAGGTAGGAGGAGGTTTCCTGAGACACCGATTTACCGACGTCCCTGCCATGGAAAGGAGGTTTGGCGCGAATTTGAGGCGAGGAGGAAGATGAGGAAGATCATTTTGCTAGTGCCCCTCGACCCAGAGGCCTTGGGAAATCAAGGCTCCATCCTCTCACATTATGGAGTGCTGGATGCTCCTTTTCCGTCCCCACATAATCCTCGCATTAAGGCCATCAAAATGAACAACAGATTACGTGGAGGGCACCCTCCTGATCCCCGGTACAAAACAAACGTCAGCACTTTCTTTACACCCACCCAAAATAGAGATAAAATACAGGAAATGGCGACCCTTGCTGATTGAACAATTCTGGAGACATCTTTGCGTCTGCCTTCACTTTCCCCAAATGTCACGTGGAACAACATCAGCGTCGTGACGAGCAGTAGAGTGCCAAGTAGGCTACGGCAGCAGCCGGCAAGGTGGCATAAGCCTAATGGGTGGACCTCTGGCAAATCCTTTAGGGGTTTTACCACCTCACCAACCATCAATGCAAGGAGCACACATCCAACACACAAGATCATGCTTAAGATCATGGTGCACGACTATCCTGCGGTCTCAACACCGGAAGTTTTATTAGCATGTGTTCCCGGACCCAATAGACTTCTGGGTATCCAAAATGGACAAAAATGGCCCGAGCTGGCTCATCACGCCAATAGAGGTTGTATGTCCTGCCCACACCAGCGGTCATATCTTTAGCGGGACCTTCACACATCTGGAGGAGTCCATTACAGACAAACGCATCCGGCTTTCCACAGATTAATGAGGTCGTTGAGACTTTCATCAAGAGAATCAGGCATGGATATTCTGATGAGTTTGGAGCCCCCAATTAGCCGAGGTCACCGATTAGTTTGACGGTCTACTTACACATCCTTTTCAAACAGAAATGGTCCTCTAGAAAACTTGTTTTTAAAATGAAATTTCTTACTGCAATTTGTTTTATTCTCTTTTCCCAACAGTCTACATTTGCTGTTTTGTCTGTTTAGGAGAACAGTAAAAGACAGCAAGGTTTTCATGACAACACCGTATTCCAATACTCACATTATCTTAAGAAGTTTTCAGCAATGTCAAAGTTTATGAGTCATGTTGCTGTGAGATACACGCTATAATTAAGGTCCTTATGGAACAGAAATTGTGGCTTCTAGTGGCAATTCCTCCCTCACAAATGTTAAAGTGGCTGAGAAGTCATATTTAAAATTTTTTTTGGCGGTCTGTATCTTGAGATACACAATAATCAATGGGTCCTTTGGAACAGAAAGGGCCATCTAAGTGGCATTTCCCCCCAAATTTTTAACAGTGATGGTTGAGAAGTCATTTTTATAATTTTTGGTCATGCTGCTTGAAATGCACAAATCATCTACGGTCCTATTATAAAAACTGTTGTTTTCTAACAGACATTTGTGTTCTTCACAATGTCCAAAGTGCTCAATTAGTCAGCTTTGAATTTTTGGGGGCATATTTGTAGCTGTGACAGGCAGCTATACCTACGGTCCTATTCTAAAAAAATTTTGTTTCTAACAAAATTTGTTTCTCCCAATTGTCCAAAGTGGCTCAATGGACATGCTTGAATTTTTGGAGGCATTTTTGCAGTGACCATAAAGCAGTTATACTCAACAGGTCCAATTCTAAAAAATTTGTTTTCAAAACAAGACATTTGTTCTTCACAATTATCAAGATGGCTCAAGGGTGATGTAGCATGTCAGAAACAGAGGAAAAGGTAGGTACAATGTTAATGGACACCTCTAGCAAAAAAGACTTGTTGTTTTTTGCAAGATTTTTTAACCCATAGCTATAAATTTCCCGGTTATTGAAAAAACCCAAATTTAATACAATGAAAAAAAAAAGAAAAAAAAAGACAGGGTTTGGGTTTCCCAAACCTTTTTTAAAAAAAAATTGTGTTTTTAAAATTTTAAAGGGTAACTAAAAAAACTTCATGAAACAAAATAGCTGTTAAAAAAATTCCTCTGAATTTAAAAAAGGGGAGGTACGGGAAAAAACTTGACCGATGTAGGTTATTCAAAAGGACATGGATATGGAGCAGGGACAGAGAACAAAGTACAGAGAACATTTCCCCCAAAGCCCCGTTGAGTAAAATGAGAAAAAGAATCCCCAAAGATAAAGGGCACCTGGGTAAATTAGGACGTTAACCACCAGTTTTTCCCAAAGGAACCCAAAAATTGGGTTTCCACCATTTTTTTGGGGTCCAAACCCCGGAAACTCAGAGGTTTTTGCCGGGGAAGGGGGAAAAGGGAAAGGGTGGGGATGCAGGCCATACACGATGTAGAAGGGGGGGGGCCCCCCCCCCGGACTCAGATCAAGGAGTTAAAAAGAGAACTCCGCCCTTTGGCAATAAACTGGACCGTCTCTTGCCCTTGTTTGAGACAAAATGGCGAAGGTAACTCCATAGATTTTGGTTGACCCTCCCCATTTGGGCCTTTCGTCTGGGGGTTTGGGGCGGACAAAGTCGGGGGCTTCACCTGAATTGGGTTTTTCACAGACTCCCCAAAACCCGGGGATAAAAAATTGAACTCCCCAGCTCTGAAATTGTTTGAGGGAGCCATAAAAGACGAAACACTTTGAAGGAAAAAATAGCTCAGCCAGGCGGGGAGGCAAAAGGCACCCGGGAAACCCGGGACGAAATGCCCCTTTTGGGAAAAGCAAACCGTAATCACCCAAATAAGGTGTTGCCAAGGATGGGGGGGGAAAGGTCTTTTATGAATCCAGGGAAATTTTGGGCCAAGGAAGATTGGAAAAGGGGGAGTGGTTTGTGGGTAACCTGCCGGCTTGTGCGTGGCATCTTGGTTGCGGGCACGGGTTTTTCCACAAGTTTTGAAACGAAGTCCTTAACGTCCTTTTTTCCACTCGGGCCCCCCAAATAGAACCGGGAAACAATGGGGGTTTTCTTCGGCGCCGGGGAAGACCATCCCACCAATGAGCAATGTCCCCATTTTAAGATACGTCTGCGGGGCGCATATAACCCTTTCCCCGGGGGGAAACCTCCAAGGTCCACTGGAGCGCCGAGATAGACTTCCCTGGGGGGAATATGTTGTTCGGGAAAAAATTATCTTCACCCACCATGTCGGGGAAACGGGAAGGGCGTCAGCTCTCACTTTCTTCTCACCCACCCGGGAAATTTTGGGATCTGGAAATCAAACCCGGGGGAAAAAAAAAGAGCGACCACCTACATGGCGTGGGTTAAGTCGCTGACCCCGTCGGGAAGAATTGGGGGTTTTTTTTTGGTCCGAGTAGAAGGGAAATGGGGAAAACGGCCCCCGTCTAGCGAAAACGCCCTCCTCCAGAGCCATTTTTTAGGGCCAAAATTTTCCCGGTCGGCAATCGTAAAATTTTCCCCCTGGGCCCGGGAACGAAAAACGTCTTGGAGAAGAAGCCCACATTAAAAGGTTTAACCCGGGGGGCCCCTTTTTTGCGTAACGCCCTGCCCCGGGCTCCCACAGTTTGGGGGCATCCATTTCCGGGGTAAAGGGTTTTTTTGCGGGATCCGGACGTACCAAATAGTTTGCCCTAGAGAAGGCGGACTTAGCTTTCAAAAAACGCCCCCTTTGGCTTCGGGGGGCCAGTGCGGGTTTTGGGTTTGGGTTTCCCTTGGTGAGGGGCCACTATGGGGAGCCACCAGCGTAGAGAAGTGAGGTAAAAAACTGGCGATAGTAGAGGGCAGAACCCCCAAGAACGCTGGATACCGGGCAGACCGACTGGGCGTGGCCACTGCAACCGGCTGCCCAATTTTTTGCTGGATCCATCCTTTTGGACTTGGTCAGAGATGACTTTACCCCAGAAACGGGAGGCTAGTTGTTTGGAAGAGGAAATTTCCCCCAAGTTTGGGCATCCCAGTTTGGTTCTCCCGGAGACCTTCAAGTACTTGCAAACAGGCTGGGGTTTGGGTCTCGGGGTCAGGGGGAGTACACCAGGATGTCATAAATGTAGACCACCATCAGGTGAAAGAGGAGGCCCTTTTGAAGACTTGTTCACTGCTCCTGAAAGACGGGGGGGCGCATTCACAGTCCGAATGGGATCCCCAAGGTACTCAAAGTGCCCATTCCCGGGTTTTTTAAAGGGGGCCGTCTTCAATTCATCCCCCCTTGCGGTTTTTTGGGGAAACCAAGTTGTGGGCCCCTCTCAGACCCAAACTTGAAGAAAATCTTGGTGCCCTGCAGGCGATCAAAAATTTTCTTTTGGATCAACGGAAAATGGGTAACGGTTTTTTTCCCCGGTGATTTTTGTTAAAGCCCCGGGAAATTTCATGCGGGGCCCCAAGGCCCCCGGGGCCCTTCTTCTAAACAAAAAAAACCCCCCGCGCCACCCGGAGAAAAGGGAAATTTTCCCGGATAAAACCCCTCCGGAGTTTCTCCTGGATTATTGGGGACATGGCCCGGGGTCTCGGGAACCGCAGGGGGGTTAACTCATCCCCGGGGGGGGACGGTCCCCCGGCAAAAGGGGGGGGAATTGGGAAAATTCGTAGGGGACATGGGGAGAAGACCTCCTTGTCTCTCAGAGAACACATCGGCGTATTTCCAAAAACCCGGGAAAAGGGCTTTTAAGGTTGCGCGAGAGCAGAGAAGCACCGGTAACTTTCCAAACCCAAAAACGCCCCCGACATTTTGGGGACCCCCAACGAATCACCTCCCCAGTAGACCATTCCGGATAGGAGAGTGGAGCCGCAGCCATGGGAGTCCGGGGGATCCCGACGGGGGAAGCGAGGCAACACAAAAAAGGGAATTTCTTCCTTATCAAAGCCCCCCCAAACGTGGGGGACAGTGGGGGGGTTTAAAAAACCCTAAAATGGTGTGGGGTTAACAGTTTCCCCCGTTTAAAGGGATGAGATGACAAGCGGTTTTCTCCGGGGCGTACCACCGACAGTCGATACTGTTTTCACTGGGGGACTGGTGAGGGAATTTCCCCCGGGCGGAGCCAAAGTCCAAAATCCCGGGGAATTTGGGAAATTTTTGAAAACCATTTTTTCTGGCACGACCGCCAGGCATCAAAAAAGGCATGGAGAGGAGGGGGTTTGGGCACATGGGAAATTTGCCTCTAACCAAAATCCTGGGGTGGGGAAAATTTCCCGCAGATTTGGGAACGTTTTGGGCAATTCCCCCCGAAAATGCTCTGGGCTCCACAGTAAGGCACAATTTTCCTTTGCCGACGCGGGGCCCAACTCGGGCTAAAGAGAGCCCGGGCCCGTCAATCTGCAGGGGGCCCCCCTGGGGTGGGTGGGGGCGACTGGGGGCAGGGGGCCCCTCGGGGAAAACACCGGTCCCGGGGTTGGGGAAAAACCCGGCGGGTTGGGTTTGGACTGACCTCTTTCCCCGAATTTCTTCCACCCCGTTCAATGAACAAAACGCAATGGGGGGTTTGCTAACCATTTTTTTTCACTGAGGGAAGAGGGGCCAAACGTCCTTAACCGCTTGAGACCCCTGTTTTTGCGGTAGCACACAGAGCGACCCCGTTCCCAAACAGTTCAAGGCCAGATTTGGGACTGAAACCGTGTAGTCTCCTACAGACAGGTCCCCCTGGCGTAGGTTTAGAGGGTGTCTCAGCAGAGGATGCACGGGCTGGTTCCTCGAACACACTGCGGAACTCACTGAGGAACGACTGTAATCCGCCTCACTGGGTCGTTTTTTGTCCCATAGGGGTGTAGCCCATGCCAAGGCCTTCCCGAGAGGAGGCTGACCACGAAAGCCACCTTTGCACGTTCAACAGGAAATGATCAGCCCTCAGCTCCACGTGCATAGAGCATTGGTGATGAACCCCCTGCAGAGTTTTTGGTCTCCGTAGAATTTTAGATGGGAGTGACAGCCGAAGCTTGGGCCCCCTCAGAGCCACAGGAACCGTAGAGGCAGGAACATCTGGTGGAGCTGGCGAAGGTTGCTGCTGCTGGACGGTGACGAGTTGCTGCAACATGGTGGATAGCTGGGTAAGTTGCCGGGGCCTGTTGACCGATTGATTGACTGGGCGGCAACAACGGTCGTCAGATACCGCCAGGCTGGTAACGGCACCTTGGCGTGATCCATGGCCGGATCCAACTGTAATGGTCAGGAGGTGGAACCACTGGACCACCGCAGGCGATGGCGTAAGTCCACACCAGGGAGTGGAATCTAAGTGGGTCCCGGTATTCACCAGAGCCCACCGCAAAGCGGGATGGTCTTGCTGCGGCGGGAGTCCACCAGGTCACTTCCACTGGTGGGTCTTGCCTGCGGTGGCAGCCAAGGGTAACGAGGTACAGGATCGGCAGGCAGGCTCGTAATCGTGGACAGGCAGGAGGTCAGGACAGGCGGCTCTGGGTCGTAGACGGTAGACAAGCAGGAGGTCAGGACAAGCGGCTCTGGTTCGTGGTCGGTAAACGTAAGCAGAAGGTCGGTACACGGTAAGGCAAGACAGGAACACTCTAGACAGCTTATTCCAAGGGAAAACACACCAAGGATCCGGCGAGGGCCGGCAGGAAGAGGCCAGACCTAAATAGGAGCAGTGACCGGCAAAGACCAATTACCGGCGCACTGCACCTTTAAATTTCAAACAGCTTGAAAGGGATGCGATCCAGCAGCTCCAGGTAAGTGATCCAAGATGAAAAAAATCTTGATAGATTGATTCTTTTAGATAAATACAGCAGCTTTATTGAAAATTGGTTAAAAAACGTATTATTTCATTAGCATCTTGTTAACAGCGTCACCGACGCGTTTCGGGGGGCGTGTCCCTTAGTCTTGGGTGACGTATGTGATTCGTAACTTCCTTTATATATCGTTATCAATTTACATAAAAAATATATGTTTCTGTATTACAATTTAAAAACAAATATCATAGAAACGCTATAACTGATACCAAGGGGTATAATAACTATAACATTATTTAAATTAAACTAAATTTTTGTACTCTTATATCATACTTGTTACCGTTAGTAGTGGAAAAAGATGCCCTGCCCTTCTTTTTTAAACCAACGGGAAACCTGGTGTTCAATCTGAACATCCACCAGGTTTCTCTCGACAAAAGTTTCCGTTTCATGGTCTCCACCCCCCGTGTTGGTTTATGGACTATCTCTTTTTCCACTACAAAAAAAACTAGTAACATTCCCTGAGTGTTCTTCTGCAAAATGGCGAAAAAGCCATTGAAAAGGGTTAACCAGTTCGGTTTTTTTTGATGTCAGTTTGGGATCCCTTCTGATTCTTGTTTTTTAAACGGTTGGAACTGTGACCTACATACTGCTTGCAACAAATAGTACATGTTATTACATATATTGTATTACGTGATTACAATTAATATACTGATTTATTTTTAAAACTTTCCCCTGTTGACATAGCAGTGATTTCCTTTAGTAGGTCCTCATATGATTGCAGGTAATGCATCTGTTGTGCCCACAATTGTATGAACCCTTAACACTCAACCAATCTCCCCTCCCGACATCACTGCCCGATGTATAATAACTGGGGGACAGTAGATTGGCAAGTGTAGGACCCTTTCTAGAAACAAATTTGTTTTTGATTATCAATAATGTTGCGCATTTTGGATTGCACAGTCAAAATCGGCAGGGTTCTTTCTTATAATTTAACAATCTAAATAATACTGTGGGCTGTACGTAGTGGGAAAAAGTGACACGGGATCGAAGAGTATTATCATTTGGAACTACATTCTTCATCTTTTTAGATCTGAGAATGTATCTCTCGGGATCTTGTCACCCTATTCATTGCCGATCCAATTGTTTTTGTGTATATCCCCTATTTTTTAAGTCTTTCTATTGCCAGTTTCGAGTTTTCTAAAAACACAGCTTCTGTGGAGGAGTTTCTCTTAAGACGTATCAACTCCCCTAAGGGGAATATTATTAATAAATGTCTAGGGTGTGAAGAATCAGATTTAAGATCGTATTTTTACAGTATTTTTCCTAAAATGGAGTCACTAAAATTTCTGGAGCTTCTGTGCCTATTAAAGTCACATCTAGGAAGTGGACTATACTTTTATCCCAATGGGAAGTAAATTTCAGATTAAATTCATTATTATTTAAATAGTCAACAAATTTAATCGTGGACGGCCCATCTCCCTCCCACACCAGGAGGAGGTCATCGATATATCTACCATACCACCTGATGTGGGAGGAGAAGGGGCAGTCCAACGAAAAAATAAAAAATTCCTCCCATATACTCATGTAGATGTTGGCCAAAGTGGGTGAACATTTAGCCCCCATCGCCGCTCCTTGTTTTTGTAAATAAAACTTGTTATCAAAGGAAAAATAGTTGTTATACAACAAAAATTCTACACTATGTATCAAAAACTCATTGATGGCCGGAGAATATTTACTATACTTCTTCAGAAACTGACCTAAAGTAACTATTAGTTTATCATGTGGGATTGAGGGATATAATCCCACAACGTCACTTGTAAGCCAAGAAAAATTCATTTGCCAAGGAAATTTATACATGATAGAAACTAGACTCTTCGTATCCTTCAAATATCCTGGTATCTCCAGGACTAAGGGTTGGAGTAAAGGGGATCCACCCAATCTCCCAAAAACTCTGTCAGAGAGCCTATACCAACTTATTTATAGGTCGTAGAGGGGAGGAAAAACCTCCTTATGAATCTTGGGTAAGGAGTGTAATATAGGGGTTATTGGGAATTGCACATACAGTTTCTCAGCTAATTTTTCTGAGATGGCTCCCATATAGATTCCTAAATCCAAAAGATTTTTCATTTTATTCTGTAGCTCTAGGGAGGGATCAACTGTATCCTATAAAAAGTCTAGAATCTTTTAGCATTTCCAAATTTAATGCCTTGTATAAACCCCCCATTCATAAGAAACTACCCCCCCCCCCCCCTTTTCTAACCGGTCTGATAATAAGATCCTGATTTTCCCGTATTTCTTTAGAGCTTTACTTCACATCTGACTAATATTCGAAATAGTTATTTTTACATGGTTTATTGATTCTATTGTGAAGTTCAGAGAGATCTCTCTCAACGCTCTCCTGAAATTGATCTAGACCTAACGGTCTAGACTGGATAGGGTAAAAATGCTCATTTTTTCTGGAAAATTTGGGCAAGGATCAATTTCTATCTTTAGCTGTCTCACTCTCTAACTGTCTCAAAAAGGGATGTTACATGTTCTTTCATAACTTTTATATGTATCTAAAAATCAATATCTGATAATGTTTCTAATGTACTAGCCGATCTGTGGGAAAAGATTTTTCATTGTCAGAAGACGTGCAAATTTGTTAACGTCAATAAAGTCCGATACAAATCGAATTTAGTGGTAGGTATAAAACCTAGTCCCTTTGGGTAACAGATTACTTTTTGGGTTTCTGAGACTATAAAAGCTCGATAAATTGATCACTGGGAGAATCAACTAAATGAAGTCTTTTCAGCATTCTTGAGTTCATGTTTGTGTTTCCGCCCGCCTCTCCTTTGGCGTTTTTTTTAAGCCACATTTTCCGTACGTTTTTTCTGATGCGCTTGCTTCTAGTGCCACTTGATTCTCGGATTGTAGACATATCAGAGGTTTTTTTCGGATTTCGAGGGATTCATGGAATCATCAGTATTATTCAAATCCGCAAATTAGACAACGATTTCCTCTGTTGCGGGTTCCCTATAAATATGGGAATTTCCCCTTTTTGTTTTAATATTGAGTTGCTCCTTTAAATTTCAAAAAGCCGGGGCCCCGCGCGCCCTAGGGGGCGGGGCCACGCACCGGAGGACCGAGACCGGACTGAGCAGGACGTGGGCCCGTAAAATGGACGCCGGTGGGGGTCGTGAAATGAGCGGACCCAGAACCCGACGTGCGGGACGGGGCTCCGCTCGGAGCAGGAGCACGGGCGCGCCTTCGACCCGGGACAGAGGTCACAGGGGCGTCCGTGACAGCCAGCTTCTACTTTGATTACTGCTTTGCACACTCTTGGCATTCTCTTGAGCTTTAAGAGGTAGTCACCTGAAATGGTCTTTCAACAGTCTTGAAGGAGTTCCCAGAGATGCTTAGCACTTGGCTCTTTTGCCTTCACTCTGCGGTCCAACTCACCCCAAACCATCTAGATGGGATTCAGGTCTGGTGACTGTGGAGGCCAAGTTATTTGGCGTAGCACCCCATCACTCTCCTTCTTGGTCAAATAGCCCTTACACAGTCTGGATGTGTGTTTGGGGTCATTGTCCTGTTGAAAAATAAATGATGGTCCAACTAAACGCAACCCGGATGGGGTAGCAGCTGCTGCAAGATGCTGTGGTAACCATGCTGGTTCAGTATTCCTTCAATTTTGAATAAATCCAAAAAGTTGTCACCCGCAAAGCACCCCCACCATCACAAACCTCCTCCTCCATGTTTCACAATGGGAACCGGGCATGAAGGGGCCTTTCCCCTTCCCTTTTCTGCGTCGAAACGGGGGTTGGGAACCAAAGATCTAAAATTTTGGGAAAACCCCTCAGATCAAAGCAAGAAATTTTCCCACGATTTAATGTAAATTTCCTTGTGTTCTTTACCCCAAAAAAGACCTTTTTTTGCGTTTTTTGCCTGCCCCTTAGCGTGGTTTTCAAAACAGCTTTTTTTACCATGAAGACCTGTTACTAAGCCCTTTCTTAACAGTTGTTGTAGAGGGGTGTCTACTGCTAAAAACTCTGGTGGTTTGGGCCCCTGGTCTCTAATTAGCGGGCTTTTAAAACTGCGAATTTCCCTAAGGTTGGTGATTTGGGATTAACTTTATCCCGCACCCGAGGTGACTCTTGGTCTTCCTTTTCCTGGGGGGGGGTCTATGTAAACCCCCCCGCTTTTTTTTACCTTGGGGTTTGGTTTGCACACAAATTTTTGGGGGGACCTTAAACGTTTCCCCCAAATTTTTGGGAAAACGGGGGGCCCCTCATTTTTTAAAAAATTAATATGGCCAAATAATTTTTCTTTTTTTTATCGGGTTTTTTTTTTTCCATCATAGAAATTCTAAAGTCCATTCATAGGAACTTTTGTTGTGTATCCCCCTGACTTCGAACAACAAAAATTGAGGGTCCCAACCCCTTTTTTTAAGGCAAAAAATTTCCCCTTATTAAACCTGAAGGGCACCCCCGGGGTGAAGTGAAACCCTTTTTGGAAAATTTTAACCTCTTAAAAGCTCATCAAGAAAAATTCCAAGAGTGTTTTAAAGCAGAAATTCAAAGCAAAAAGGGGGGCTACTATATAATCTTGGGGCGACGCTGGGGGCTCATACCGCCTCCTGAAACTAAACGGGGAAGGTGCTCCCCCAGGGGCCTGATTTTACGGGAAAAACTATTTTTATAAAAGCGTTTTTTTGTGGGGTGTCTAGCTTTTCAGAGATGCTTTTCTTAATGTTTATTTCGGGATTTTTTGGTGTTTTGGGAAATCTGAAGCCCATGCATATACATTTTTTTTTTAATGCTTTTCTGCTCACAACACATTGAATCCCACTTCTTTTTTTCCCCTTGCCAATTTTTTTGGGGAAATTTACTCCAGGGGTTAATTTCCGTTGTTCTGCTCCCTGTTGTAAACCCCCAAAAAACCGTTTTTTTTCCACCGCCAAAAATTTACAATTTTCCCTTTTAGCAAAATTTCACAAACAAGGGGTTAAATTTAAAATTTTTTCTCTTTTTTGGGTTAGCTTTTGAAAACAAAAAAATTGAAAACCCCCTAAAAAAGCTGGGTTTGGTTCCCTGCTGCTCAATTCTTTTGCAAAATTTTACACCCCGGGGGTTTTTTTTAAGGGTTGTTCTGCTGTGTTGTGACTCCAAAAAACCCGGTTTTTTTTCCGCCAAAAAAAATAAAATTTTCCCTTTAAACCCTTAATTCCCCAAAGGGGAAGGGTTTTAATTAAAATTTTTTTTCCTTGTTGTGTAGTTTAAAGAAAAAACGCAATTGTAAACATGCTACAAAGTTTAGTAGTTTCCGGCCCCTGCTAAATTTTTTTTTGGTAATTTAAAACCAAGGGGTTAAAAAAAGGGTTCTGTGCTTTTGTGACTCCAAGAAAACCGTTTTTTTCCCTCCAAAAAATTTAAAATTTTTTTCCCAAAGGCATTTTTTCAAAAACGAATTTTTAAATTACTTTTTTTTCCCTTTTGGGTTGGGGTTTAGCGTAAAAAAAACCCGAAAGGGGGTAACACCTACAAAGCTAGTGGGTTTCCGGGGTTTTCAATTTTTTTGGGGCAAATTTAACACCGGGGGTTAAATTTTTTGGCGTTGTTCTGCAATTGAAACTCAGTAAAAAAAAAATTTGTTTTTTCCCCCGCCCACAAAAAAAAATTCTTTAGCAAAAAATTTCATATCCGGGGGGTTTTAATTTAAAGGCCTTTTTGTGCTTTTATTTTCCCATAAAATACACAGAGCTTTTAAACGGAAATTACAATTTAAAAAATTTTTCCCTGCCCATTTTTGGAGGCCAAATTTTATAACCAAGGGTTCCCCAAAGCTTCTTGGGTGGGTTAAATTTGGCGTCAAATACAGGGTGTGTATTTATCTTTATACAGTATCTTTTTTCAAAAAGTGTCTGTAAAATTTTGAAAAAAACAGTATGTCAGAAAGAGAGGGGGCAGGCTCTTCCCTGCGAGGTGGGCCAAGGCACAACATTCCTGGAGAAAGGGTCCCCAGAACGGGCAAGGGGGACGTCGCAGCGGGGTCACTGGGTGGGGCCAAAACTCCCGCTGCCCATTAGCGGCGGTAACGGGACAGCAACCCAATGGTTTCTTGTTTTGGTTACTGGGTTTCACCCACTTCCTCCCAGATGACATCTGACAACCCCAGAAAAGGGTTTCGGTGGGAAACGTTTACACAACCCTTATTTTGGGGCCATCCCCCGGGGGGGAAGCGGGGGGGGGTTTGGGCCCTCATCGTCCAAACCCCCTCTGTTTCCCACCCGGTTTCCCTCACCAAGACCCTACTATGGGTCTGGGCTCAGGCCACTATAAAACGGGGGGATAAACCAATTTGGGGAGGGCAGTCACAGTACTTGGCACGAAAAAAAAGGGGGGCCAATACCCCCTGCTTCTTGCGGGAGGGGGGAAAAAGTAAAGATGTTGAAAGGGGCATGATGGTCATTTTTTGTGGGGGGCCCCCCCTTGAAAAACCAAAGGGCCGGGGGATGAGGACAGCGGGGGGGAGGGGGTGAAAACACAAATAGTTGATTGTACCCCGACCGCACTTGGGAGCCGGGGGGGTAAAGGCAAGGGCTTAAATCATCGTCGGGGAAAGGGGGTTTTGCCCCCCCCCCCGAGGGTCAGGCATCGGCCCCACCAGAAGTGGGTCGTTTTGGCCGGGTCAGAGGATAGCAGCATTTTTGGTGGGGGTTCGGGACCCAAGGCGGCCACGGGGTAAAAAACCCGTTCGCGGGGCCAAAAAGTACGGCACGGGGGTTTAGCGAGGCAGCGGGGGGTTTGTCACTCAGTGCGGGCGGGTTGGGGGTAAAATCCGATACTGGGGGGGTGTGGGTTCTTTGCAAAAACCGGAGGAAACCGAATAGGGGTTTTTTGTAGAATCTTTAAGCAAAAATGAAGCGGTTTTGGGCCCGGGACTTTAAAAATTTGGGACCATGGCCCTGCTCAACACAGGGGCGGGCACCATCCGGGGGCCTGGGAAAACTGGGTCAGATGTGGTGGTCCATCCGCCCCCGCAGCCAAAAAGGGGAGCAGCGCTCAAGGGGCACCGGGAGGCCCCTTGCCCGCCAGTTTAAAAGGGCCCCCCACCTCTGCAGAAGGGAGCTTTTTCTCTTTGACATCAAACTCCCCGGGCCCGATGATTTCCCGCTTCTCGCTACTCATTGGGGCCAGCAGTCTTCCAACGGGGGGCGGGTTGCAAAAGGAAAACAAACATTAAAGGTCCCCAAACCCCCTAAGGTGCCGCCTACCGTGGGTCCTGTCCCAATTTTTTTGGTACCAGTCCCTCCCCCTTTTCCCCCAAATTTGGGGCTCCCGCCACATTCAGGGGGGGAAAATAAAAAAAAGGCTTGGCCGGGGCCGAGGGTGGAGATTCCAAGCCGTAATTTCCTTTTTTTCCAAAAAAGGGAGTACCAGCACTTCATAAATATGTAGAACAGAAGGGGGGCCAGTCCTTAAGCTTTTTCGGTTGTTTTCCAAAGGGGCCCCGGGAGCGCAGAAAGTCTGGAAACTGTAACTACGGGGCAGGGCCCGTACATTGTCCTTTTAAAGGGCCCACTGGGGGAATTGCTTCCGGCCCCGGGACACCAACAACTTTTGGGCAGGAGACGCCCCTTTTCCCCCCTCCACGTTGTCAAAAATGCGCTCCTGCGCCAATGTCCCTCTCCTCCTCCTCCACCACCCCCCCACATCTCAGCCTCCCAAGTATTGCTCCCCTTCCCTACCAATTGTGTAGGGCACAGCGGTGTACGCAAAGGGCTACCAACCCCGGGTTGCCTCCCGGGGAACGAAGTCACACCCGGGGGGGAACTGTCCCCGTCATCAGCAAGAAATCGATGTGTGGGTTTCTCCGCGCCAAATGCAAATCGGAACCCGGTGACGGAAATGGGAGGAACATGGGTCCGCGCGGCACCGAGGAGGGAGGGTCCATGCCCCTGCATGGCGCTTTGTGTTCAATTGGGGGGTGGAAAAGGTCCTGAAGTTTTCCCCGATTTCAGCAGATTCTGAAAAGGCCAAAAAAAAAACTAGCAGCATTTTTATCCATTGTAAAAAGCCAGAACACCCTCCTCAGTTGCAGCGGCGAACGGCCCCCCCCAACACACTCTGAATGCAATGTTTCCACCTTGGAAATTCCCTGCACATGTTTGGCCCGACGTATGAACAAAAAAGGGCCATTAACGTTTTTTTGATGATCCAGGCAGACGAAGTACTCCCCTGTGTAACTTTGATGTCGCATGGCGTTTGTTGAGGCCATTCGAGGAGGCGACGTTATTTGTCAGCCCAGGTTAGGGATGAAAAACGTCTTTCCCCCCTGTTTTCATGCCTGGAAAGATGCTAAAAATCTTGGGGGCAGGGGAGGGGAGACAGGGCGACTACATCTCTGGCCAAGAGTCCGGTGGGGACGAAATAAAGGAGGGGGAGGAGGAGGCATTGGAGCAGAAGCATTGTCGGGTAAAAATGAGTTGATTTTCTACCCAGGGGTTAAAGAGGAGGAGCAGGAGCAGCTGGGGGGGGGATGGAGATGAGGAAACGAGGCAAACCCCCAAGCACCGGGCAGTTACATGGAAATGGAGGCGGGAGCCCCCCAGAATCACTTGTGCAGAGGCCCCGCATGCTTATTTGCCCGGCTAGTGAAGCCCAATGTCGATCCGCAGAGGGATGACTTCTGGCTCTCCACCCCGGACCCTCGCTACGGTCCAAAATGGGAGCTTTTTCCCCGATTGAGAGGGAGGCCAAAACCCAATACTATAGGGGAAATCCCCCGTAATCTTGGCCCTGCCCATGTGCACGCGTCCCTCCTCTGACATCTGATGGGGGTTCCTCAGCATTCACGTATACTCCGTGGCGCTGGGGGGAAAGGGGGGGGGGGTAGGACCAGAAACCCCGCTCCATCACATAAACCAATTGGAGTCACTGATGGCCTTCCTTCACCCGCCTAGTGGGGGGTAGTCGCCAGCACACAGCAGCAGGGCCTGGGGCAGTCCCCGAACCCAATGGGGGTGGCCTACTTGGACAGCACTCTGCCACCCCATTAGGGAAAATCCGTGGACTACTGGGGACCAAATGGGTGTGGGCCGAACTTGCCGAGTTTGCAGTGGGGGAAGCTGTCCGCCCGGGGATAGTGTGGATCAGAGGGTGTTCAGTGCGGCGGGGGCCATCGTTACCCCCAAGGAACCCCCTTGTCCACGGGAAATGTGGAAAGCTGACCTTTGCAAAAGGGAAACAGGGGGGATGGCCAGGATTTCCACACACCAAGCCTTAGGCGTCAGACTACACAGCCATACGCCTCACCCCAAAACTGTGAGAAAAGAGTCTGGGGTTTAAAATACCCCCCTCAGCCACATTCATGCCGCCACCCCCTATGCCCCCACATCTGCTGACAGTTTCTCCATTGCCAAAAACCCTCTTTTTCCCCCGGACTGGGATTGCCCCCACCTCCACACCTGCATTTTTCCCCTTCCCGACCCCATGCTGCTGCTGGGTGCGCCGGACCTCCCCAAATGTGTCATTGTCCCACTGTGGCCACTCCCGTTTTTTCCCCCTCCGAATGTATTATGCCACTGTTGATTATGCGCTGCCCCGTGACCTACCCACTGTGTCATTTTTCCCCTCTGTGGGGCCCACTCCTTTTTTGCCAACCTCCAGAATGTCTTTTTGCCACTGCCTGACCTCATCTGCTGCCGTGACCCACCACTGTTTCTTGTGCCACTGCCTGACCTCTTTCTGTGCTGCCGTGACCTACACACGGTCATTGTGCCACTGTCTGACCTCATGCTGCTGCTATGGCTGCTGCCATGACCTAGACACTGTGTCATTGTTCCACTCTTGTGGCCTACTCTGTTTTTGCCACCTCCAGAATGTCATTGTGCCACTCTCTGACCTCATGCTGCTGTGGCTACCGCCGTCACCTCCACACTTCTGTCACTGATGTTGCCACCTGAGCTCTCAGCTTTTTTTTTTTTCCAGCGGGTCGCTCCGCATGACTTTATGAGGCTACATTCCTCTTCAGTTTTTTGGTCAGTTTGCCCTCTTAAGTGCCCAGGGAATTTTATAGTGAAGCGATTCTTTGAGGGGCGGCTGTCATATGCGTGTCATACAAAAAACACAACATTGTATGAAGACCAAACCAAGCTCCCTCTGCATTTTTAGCATGGCACAACGTTCTACACACCCTGCAGGCTCTGTGCAGCCGGGAAAAATAGCTGTTTTTAACGTGATTCGTGCCAAGTAATTCGGAACGAAGTTATTTCTTGCTGAGAAATTCGGCGAAGTGAACAAAACGAATTTCGGGAAATTCGCCCATCTCTAGTCATAGGTCAAGAGGGAGGTGCACAGGACAGAGGATCTATAAAGGGCAGGAAGCTGCGCCTCGCACACACCCTAGGAGGTGCAGTGCACATACATAACCCCAGGAAGCAGGAGCAGCAGAAAAGGCAAGTAACAACAGAACACAGCCGTCCAGGACCCCAGCCCAGGGAGCCCCAGCAGCGATATGGCAGGCACGGACAGGCTGACGGTCCAAGGCAGGGACCGCGGCATGAACCGTGACAGTACCCCCCTCAAAGCCCCCTCCTCCCCCTCCAGAATGGCATTCCACATAGGCCAGGGGCCGCATCTTCTATGGGGGCAACCCCAAAACCAAGTACAGGCTGTATAATAGCCAGTATAGGGAAAACCTAGAAAAAGAGGAGCATGGGAGGAACATACGGGTCAGTAGGCAAAGTGGGGGGGAACTCAGGGCGGGACCATGAGCTAGGCAAGGTACGGACGCTCTGGGCGGGACCATGAGCTAACGGACGCTCTGGGCAGGACTATGAGCTAACGGATGCTCTGGGTGGGACAGACAGACACTCTGAGCAAACCAAGAGCCAACGGGACAGACAGACACTCCATGCGAGCCATGTGCCAGCAGGCAGGGAACAGGCTAGCAAGACAGGAGGTACAGCAGACATGAGGACAGGGTCACCCCGGCAGGATCCATGGTCAGTCATTCTGTAATGATCCAGCGACAACAACGTACGCCGAAGCGGCAATCGCTGATATCCAGGTGTGGATCCACTGTGATCACCGCAGGCGAGGTGGTATATGGAGAGCTACACCAGGGAGCAGAGCCTAAGGGGCCCCCAGTCTTCACCGGTGCCCGCCGCAAAGCAGGACGGACTTGCTGCGGGGACCCCCAGGTTGCTACCCCTGATGTGGCTACCTGCGGTAACAGCCGAGGTGCAGGACAGGATCTCCAGGCACAGGAGTGGTGGTAGACAGGAACAGCAGGAAACGTGTGCAGCAGGAAACAGCAGGAATAAACGTATGCAACAGGGGCAATGACAGGGATCATGGCAGGATACAGGAAGGGTGCAGAGACAGCAGGCAAGACAGACAGGGTGGTCGGGAGCTCTGGTGGATAGCAGGAACTGGACCAGCATCACAGGGGTTAAATCCAGAACAGCAGAACTGAGATGCTGGCAGGAGCTCAGATAGAATCTCAGTATGCAGCACAACACCAACTGCAACAATGGACTGACTCAGGAGCACAGACAGGAACATCCTCTTATAGTCAGGGGTCATAGGTCAAGAGGAAGGTGCACAGGACAGAGGTTCTATAATGGGCAGGAAGCTGCTGTGCGCGCGACCTAGGAGGCGCAGTGAACATACAGGACCCCAGGAAGCAGGAGCAATAGAAAAGGCAAGTAACAACAGAACACAGACTGCCAGGACCCTAGCACAGGGAGCCCCAGCAGAGAGCAGGCACGGACAGGCTGATGGTCCAAGACTGGGACCGTGGCATGAACCATGACAAAGATACTTTACAATCATAAATTGCACATTGAATTTTACTAGGTGAATGCAATGAGGATGTTCCACTCTCCCACATTTACATGGCCTATTTGCGAGGCATACTTTGGCACGTAATTACACCATAATGCACCCAGCAAATAGGGTAAAAGGAATATTACTAGTAAAATCACCGTTGTCATTCATATTTTACAATCGGATTTATCAGTGTGCAATGTACGCCCGTAAAAAATAGTGACCTGCCACTTCTTTCAGGTGCTTATGCAGCGAGAAATAGAAAGGTATACGAGGAGAGAGCTGCCTCACATTGAAAGTACGGGCTGGCTAGCACCTACTTTCAACGGCGCTAATAAAGGTATATTGTGATGCGTACCTGTACGCTCCACAATATGTTGTGTGAAACTGACCTAATCTGCATCCACATGACTGACAAAATACTGTAGAATTCTGAATCAGTATTTGTACAATAAAACCTGAGGATTTTTTGTTTCCATTTTTTGGCGCAGTTTTTCAATTTTTTTTTGTCAGACGGTGTAAAGACTTATCTACACAATAGCTTGCTCTATATCTCACCTCACTTGGTGCCAACTCCAAGCGAGGTGAGATGTCAGTGTAGGACTCCATCTGAACTGAGGTCACTTTGTCGTGGTGGATGGGCTCTCACAGTTTTGATTCTAAAATGTGCGCTAAGAACCTCAAGTACCTTTCAAGTATCCAAAAAGTAATGTTTGTAGAGTGCGGCTGATATTTTGTTGAGTTTGCATTGTTTTGTTGCCATGCCTGTGTGCACCTACATAATTTTCTTTAAAATTGTTTTGTATGTGCTGATAAAATTTTGTTTTTGGATTCCTAGTGAAATGTGGCTGATTATTGAACATATTGTAAGTTTTTTGAAAAAAACGACAGTTTTGAAGTCTGACTTCAGAAAATCAGAGCTTAGATTGTCTATTGAAGTCTATAGGGATGGTTTTGCAGTCAGATTTTGACAGTTTTCAAATCAGAAATATATGTCAAAAGCCAACTGAAAACCCACGCAGTGTAGACATATCCTAATTGTGTCACATAGAACAGTAAATAATTAATATTGTATGCCACAATTATTGTATTTACTTTTCAGACCAGACTTCAATCATGTGTCTAGCCTGAAATACTGAAGGAAACTATTTCACATTGTACAGATGAGTCACCTGGGGCGAGACAGTAAAATAAAAACTATTCTGAAAGATCCTGTTAGCCAGAGAGGCATAAACTAAATAAGATTGTTTACTAAATTGCGATCTGTTCTCTTTATTATATATAAGTGATTTTTTTTCTCCAAAAATATGTCATCTTTAGTTACTTAAAATATTTCATTCACCCATATTTGCTGAATTTGCAGATTTGAAAGTTCCAGTAAATCATTTACAAGATATACTTTGCTGCAATAGAACATCTAAGACAACCTGTATTTATAGATAAATAAATTTAATCAAATCATATAGCATACAATTTATGTACATTCAGCTGCATTTTCTTGCAGACTTATGCTGTCTTAAGAATATGATCACTAATACAACAAATGTATCATTTCAGGTAGATGTACCTGGTTTAGGGGTAACCTGATTAATGCAGGTATATTTTTAAAAAGTTAAACATATACTTTGATAATACACTCTACAGATAATGCAGTTCTTTCCTTAAAAAGCATAAAAAGAATGAAAAATTCATTATGGATTCCTGTATTCTAAAAATAATGTGTTCTGTAATAATTGAAGGGGTTATCCAGGAATTTAAAGATTTTATAGAACACTATAAACAACATTTATATTGAAAAGTAAAAATATTCCACTACCTTCATGTGTTTCTTTTCTTTTCTTTTGCCTCCTTATTCATTTATCATTAGATCAGTGAAACTTCCTGCTTGTTGGAGTGTCAGTAGTTCTAAAGCATCTCTTTCCCACAAGTCCCAGACTAACAAGTACAAGTTCTCCGGCTCACATGAGTGTCATGACCCTTTCAATTAGTGATTGTGGTGGTGCAGTGACCCCATGATCTAATACTGATGGCCTACTGATAGACCATCAGTTTTTGGAAGACAGATAACCCCTTTATTTTTTTCTAAATAAAATTGTTTTCTTGGTTTGTTTCTGAAATTGCAACTTACCACCATCTAAGAAGTTCCATGAACTACAGTAACACCAAGGGAGACATGTGTGATCGTTTTTTTCACCCTTTTCTGGCATCAAATGTGCCAAAGTGAGCTGGCTACGATGTCTAATGTACCTAACGAATGTGTTAGGCACATTGTTCGTAAGAATCAACACTCTTTAATGCGCCTAACGTGAGGGGGCGTTCTAGGGGCATCGCACCACACAAATTATTAGACACATATATGAATGTGGTTCGGCAAAACTAGGCGCACTACTGCTCATACAGGCAGACCTATTTTAATGTGGTCTGCCGGAGCCTGAGTGTAGCGGGTGGACCCGCTCCCCAGCCCGCGGGCTATGAGCGCACCCGTGGCCGCTCCCCCGGGTGCCTGCCGAAGTCGGGTAGCGCCGCTGGCCGCGGGACGGGCTGTGGAGCCACTCGCTCTGGAAACTCACCTGACCGCGGTCCTGGCATGTCCGCGCTCTCTGCAGGCCGAGGCACGCTCCCTAGGGCACGCGCACGCTCGTTCTTGTAAATTTAAAGGGCCAGCGCACCGGTAATTGGCTAATTCCCGGGGCGCTGCCCCTATTTTGGTTTGGGTCCACGACTCTTCCTTGCTGGATCTATGTTGCCTCAACCTTAGAGAAAGCGTTCTTCAAGTGTTTCTTGCCTTGCCGTGTCCCCGACCTCTTGCTATGTTTCTTGACCCCGAACCTCTCCCGCCTGCCCTGACCCTCCTGCCTGCCACACGACTACGGTTATCTTTCTAGCGATTCTGTACCACACTGCACCTCGGCCGCCACCACAAGCCCGCCGTGTCAGGGGTAGCGACCTGGTAGGACTCCCACCGCAGCAAGTCCATTCCGCTTTGCGGCGGGCTCTGGTGAAAACCGGGACCTACTTAGACTCCGCTCCCTGGCGCGGGTTGTTCCCCACCGCGTGGCGGTGGTTCCAAGGGCCCCACTAACCCGCTTTTACGGGTTAGGATCCAGCCAGGGATCCCGCCAAAGTGCCCCTGCCAAGTCTTGTGGATCTTACGACCATTGACCGTTGCCCAACAGTCGCAGCAGATCACGCAACAAGCACAGCAATTGGGTCAGCTGTCCGCTATGATGCGTCAACTCCTGGCATCCCAGCAGCAGTAACCTTCCTCTTCGCCAGTGATTCCAACACCCCCAGCCGTCCCGCTGGTAACCGTGGGCCCGAAGCTTCGCCTTCCATTACCTTCCAAATTCGATGGGGACTCGAAGCTTTGCAGAGGGTTTATCACGCAGTGCTCCATGCACGTGGAGCTGATGGCCGATCAGTTCCCCATGGAAAGGTCAAAAGTAGCGTTCATGGTGAGCCTGCTATCCGGAAAAGCCCTGGCCTGGGCGACACCCCTTTGGGACCGGAATGAATCTGTGACTGCAGACCTACAGGTTTTCCTCACTGAAATCCCCAGTGTTTTCGAGGAGCCTGCGCCAGCGTCTTCTGCGGAAACGGCACTGTTGAACCTACGTCATGGGGACTCCTCCGTAGGAGACTATGGGGGTCCAATTCCGCACCCTAGCCTCCGAGCTGTCGTGGAATGATGCCGCTCTCTGCGCCACATTCAAAAAGGGCCTTTCGAGCAGAGTAAAGGACGCACTTGCAGCTAGAGATTTTTCATCTTCATTGAGCGAACTTATCCATCTGGCCACTCGCATTGACGTGCGTTTCACGGAGAGACAGCAGGAGCTCCGCCAGGAACGTGACTCGGCACAACCTCGCCGACTACCTCGTCTGGCTCCTGTGTTCCAGAGATCTCCGCTGCCCCCTTCACAGGTTTCCACCGAGGAACCCATGCAGGCAGACTGGGCTCACTTGTCTGAGTTAGAGCTGTCCCGTCGCAGGATGGAGAATCTTTGCCTCTATTGCGCCAGTCCGGACGATTTCCGTAGGAGCTGTCCGCAGCGTCCTCAACGTTCGGGAAACGCTCGCACCTAGGTGCCGTAGTAGAGGCGTCCCTAGGTTCTCAGTCTTCCTCTCCACGACTGATGTTGCCAGTGGAGGTAACGACGGATGCTGGTCTATCTCTTCGGGTTCCTGCCTCCCTGGACTCCGACTCCGCCGGGAACTTCATTCATGCCTCCTTGGTGTCACGTTATCGCTTGTCAGTTATCCGCCTGGAGAAGCCCTTGCTTATCTCTTCCATCAGTGGGGAGTTTTTTTAGCGACTCCATTCAGTTTTATAAACCCGCCAGTGACCCTCCGTGTGGGGGTCTTACACAAGTAATAGATTTTCTTTTACTTTCCCGCCTCGCGCTTCCCCGGAGATCCTGTTGGGGCTACCCTGGGCTGCAACGTCACGCCCTAAAGCTTGAATTGGAAGACAGGCGAAGTACTGCGTTGGGGATCGGAGTGCCAGGACCTCTGTTTGGTGGCACCACGCCCGGTTTCCATCTCTCCTCCCCAGTCGCCCGTCAAGTCTCTGCCAGCGGAGTACCAGGATTTTGGGGATGTATTCTCAGAGAAACAAGCTGAGAAGCTGCCGCCCCATCGGCCGTATGACTGTCCCATAAACCTCCTCCCCGGAACCAGTCCCCCACGGAGTAGGGTCTACCTGCTGTCCGTGCCCGAGAATCAGGCCATGTCAGATGGCTCTCCCTTTGTCCGTGTATTGATTACAGAGGGCTAAACAAGTTCACGGTGAAGAATCGCTACCCTCTACCCCTGATCTCTGAGCTCTTTGATCGTCTATGGGGAGCCAAGGTGTTTACCAAATTGGACCTACGTGGGGCCTATGACCTCATCAGAATTCGAGAGGGGGACGAGTGGAAACGGCCTTCAATACGTGTGAAGGGCATTTTGAGTATCTCGTGATGCCCTTTGTGCTATGCAACGCCCCAGCCGTATTTCAGGAGTTCGTCAATGACGTCTTCAGAGACTTGTTGTACACCTGCGTCATAGTATATCTGGACGATATCCTGTTTTTTTCCCCTGACATACAGACTCATCGGGTACAGCTGCGCCAGGTTCTGCGACGTTTGCGGAACAATCTACTGTATGCCAAGCTGGAGAAGTGTCGGTTCCAACAGGCCAGCCTTCCTTTCCTTGGGTACATAGTCTCCGATTGAGGTCTGCAGATGGAACCAGCTAAACTCTCTGCGATCCAGCAGTGGCCACGACCTGTCGGTCTTCGGGCGATACAACGCGTCCCGGGGTTTGCCACTTACTACCGGCAATTAATTCCCCATTTCTCTACGCTGGTGGCTCCTATCGTGGCTCTCACCCGAAAGAACGCTAATCCGAAATGCTGGCCTCCGGCTGCCGAGGAAGCATTCTCCCAACTGAAGACAGCTTTTTCCTCAGCACCTGTCTTGGTCCGTCCGGATCCGGAGAGACCCTTCAGCCTAGAGGTGGATGCCTCTTCAGTGGGAGCAGGGGCGGTCCTGACCCAGAAGGGCCCTAAAGGCAAAACTGTCACATGCGGGGTTTTTTCTAAGACTTTCTCACCGGCAGAACGGAATTATGCCATTGGAGATCGGGAGCTGTTGGCCATAAAATTGGCCCCGGAGGAATGGCGACATCTGTTGGAGGGAGTTCAACACCCATTTGACATCTTCACAGACCATAAGAACCTCCAGTACCTCCAGACGGCCCAGCGTTTAAATCCTCGCCAGGCCAGGTGGTCTCTCTTTTTCTCACATTTTGATTTCAAGATCCACTTATGACCGGCCGAGAAAAATGTCAAGGCGGACGCCCTCTCCTGTGCTTCTGACATTGCCGGAGAAGAACCAGTATCTCAGCACATCATTGGCCCTGAACAGTGGTTCATGTGGCTCCTGTGGATCTCCGTAGCGTTCTTCCGGGCAAAACTTACGTACGTCCCGCACTCAGGAGGAAGATTCTGGGTTGGGGGCATAGTTCTCTTCTGGTTGGCCACCCCGGGATACGGAAGTCCTACGCCCTTATCTTGCGACACTACTGGTTGCCAACTCTGCTCCAGGATGTCAAGGACTTCTCTCTCTCCTGCGCCACATGTGCCCAAAACAAGGTCCCACGCCATAGGCCCGCGGTCTCTTTGTCCCCCTGCCTGTTCCGGAGTCTCCATGGACACACATAGGCATGGACTTCATCACGGACCTTCCTTCTTCCTCTGGAAACTCGGTCATCTGGGTGGTCACCGACCGATTCTCGAAGATGTCCCACTTCGTGGCGCTTCCTGGTCTCACTTCTGCTCCCCAATTGGCGGGTCTTTTCTTCCATCACATTTTTTGCCTGCATGGATTACCCTCCCACATCGTCTCCGATCGAGGCGTCCAATTTGTCTCCCAAGTTTTGGCGTGCCCTATGTTCTCGCTTTCAAATCAAGTTAGACTTCTCATCCGCGTACCAACCCCAGACAAATGGACAGGTGGAGAGGGTAAATCAGACCTTGGGGTATATTTTACGGCACTTTGTGTCCCGGGTGCCAGGACAAAATGACCGAACTGCTTCCATGGGCCGAGTTCTCATATAACCATCAGGACTCCGACTCGACTGGCCTTTCTACATTCTTTGTTGTCTATGGTCGTCATCCAGGCCCTCCTCTCCCCTTGGCTTTGGCCTCCGAGGTTTCTGCCGTGGACAACCAGGTTCGGGATATCCGGGTCATTCGGTGGGAGACCCGACATGCCTTACTCCAGGCTTCAGCCCGCATGAAGACCCAAGCTGACAAGAGGAGAAGATCTTCTCCAACGTTCCTCCCAGAGGATAAAGTGTGGCTCTCTTCCAAATATGTACGCCTCAAGATCCCCAGTTATAAGTTGGGTCCGCAGTTTCTGGGACGTTTCAGAGTACTTCGGCAACTGAGCCCGGTGTCCTACAAGCTCTGCTTACCTCCATCTCTCCGGATTCCTAACGCCTTTCACGTCTCCCTCCTAAAGCCCCTGGTCTTGAACCGGTTCTATCAGAGGAGCGCGGCTCCGTCTCCGGTAGTAGAGTCCCCTGATGTTTTTGAAGTGAAGGATATCTTGGCCATGAAGACCATCAGGGTTAAGCGGTTCTTTCTTGTAGATTGTAAGGGCTTCGGCTCCGAGGAGAGGTCCTGGGTTCCGGAATCCAATATCTTGAATCAAGATCTGATTCGTAAGTTCCCTTTAGCCTAAGAAGAGGGGGAGACCTAAGGGGGGAGGGGGGAATACTGTAGCGGGTGGTCCTACTCCCCGGCCCGCGGGCCACAGGTGCACCCGTGGCTGCTCCCCCGGGTGCCTGCTGTGGGGCTGTGGGGCCACTCGCTCTGGAAACTCACCTGATCATGTTCCTGGCACGTCCGCACCCTCTGCAGGCCAAGACATGCGCACGCACGCTCGTTCTTGTAAATTTAAAGGGCCAGCACACCGGTAATTGGCTAATTGCCGGGCGCTGCCCCTATTTATGGTTTCGGTCCACGACTCTTCCTTGCTGGATCTATGTTGCCTCAAGCCTTAGAGAAAGCGTTCTTCAAGTGTCTTCTTGCCTTGCCGTGTACCCGACCTCTTGCTATGTTTCTTGACTCCGAACCTCTGCCGCCTGCCCTGACCCTCCTGCCTGCCCACGACTACGGTTATCGTCTAGCAATTCTGTACCACGCTGCACCTCAGCCTCCACCACACGCCCGCCGTGTCAAGGGTAGCGAACTGGTAGGTCTCCCGCCACAGCAACTCCATCCGGCTTTGTGGCAGGCTCTGGTGAAAACCAGGATCTACTTAGACTCCGCTCCCTGGCGCAGTTGTTGCCACCGCTTGCGGTGGTCCAGAGGGTCCACTAACCCGGCCGATAATTTATTATAATTATCAAACTATATAAAATTTAATTATTTAAATTTACTAAAAAATGTTATCATATACAATTAATAAAAAATATATAATATCCCAATAATATAAAAAAATCTCTTTTAAAATGTATTTGAAATTAAAAAGAATCTAAAACTAATTTTACATTAAATAACCCACTGATTATGTTAAGATTTTTAATTTTTACTACATTAAATTTGAAATGTATTTTTGCTGCTCTCACCCTTTATTCTACATACGGCAAGAGCCAGCACACCACAGGTCTTGCTGGGACCTGTGGTCCACCAAGCAAGATCAGTTCCATAGTTTCTATCACTGACATGCTATTCTAATGATTTCTCTTATTTCCAGCCTATCTATAGCCTTTATACATGTTAGGTGCATTACTAATGCACCTGTTCCGTAATGCGCCTAACACACAGGCGTGGCGTGTCAAACTTTAGACTCCATTTATGATCACACGAAAACCACTTCGCCTTCCTTCATACATGTCTCCCTAATTCTGTGGAAATCTGAGTCTTTTTTTCTGAACCTCATCAATATCATACAAATGCACTTATATGATTAAAGCTCTGGGCCAGTATATGCAGAGCCATTGCATTGAAAACCCATGTGCTTAACAGCAACATGACAGGAAGAAAAGTAATAGGTATATTTTGTACAATGACAAACAGCAAGCTTACAAGCTAATGAGTGAATATACACAGCTGAGTCACATTATTATGACCACCAGCTAATTTTTAGAGTTACCACTGAGTACAGCACAGACAGCAGCTTGACTGACTGGAAAGGATTCAATTAGGTCCTGGTAAGTTGTCACAAGTATATGGATCCATGCTGACTGCATCCCACACTTGCCAAAGGGTGCATGGGAGAGGATCCATAGAGTGAACATGACAATCAAGGTGGTCCCACAGATGTTCAATTGGGTTCTAGTCTAGGGAGTAAGGACACCAGGGTAGTACTTGGAATTTTTTATTATGCTCTTCCAAACAATGCTGAACATTTCTGGTTGTGTGACATGTTACATTGTGTTGCTGGAAGATCTCATCTGCTATGTGGAGGACAATCCAAAAACATGACCCATCGGAGAAGGCAACACTTTGCCAAGCAGCGAAGTACCAATTCTGATACTATCATGACCCCATGCAGCGCCTATCTCCCCCCACCCCCTCGTCCTCCAGCCAACGGACCAGGTCACCCCCCACGGCGCCAATTCTTTCACCCAATCTCGAAAAAGGACACAGAGACAAGGGTTGGATGAAATGGCCATAGCGCCGTTTTATTAACATAAATAAAAATATACAAAACATCCAACTGTAGGTATGCAACCCTTCCCATAAAAACCCAAGGATACCCCAAAACCCTTATCCTAACCAGGGGGCTGAGGTCCGGGAGCTACTGGGGTCTGGGGGAAACCCCGAGTTTCCGATCTCCTTTCCTGCCCTCCCCCGTAAACCCCCACCAAGGCACCAAAACCACCTCATGGCTACCCCTCCACCATTTAAAGGGACACCGCCCTGCAGACCCCCGCCTTCCCAGCATTCCCCAAAGGCCCCAAAAAGGGGAACCCAATTCTATCCCTCCCCCCCCGATTTCCACAAACTCCAAGGCCCCCCCCCACCCCAAATTTCCCCCAAAGCACGACCACCCCACACCCCAAACCCCGTTCTATACCGCCAAATGAAAAGGACCACAATCCAATCGCGGCTTCAGTAAACCCCCGTCTCCCCCCAAAATCTCCTTCCCTCTCCAAATCCCGATGGCGCAAACGGCCACCATTCCCCCCCAACGAAGGCCGAAACCCGCCCATAACTTTGGGACCCTATTTTTTACCCCCAACGACCCCGTTCCCAACACTGGGGGGCCCATATCCGCCACACCGTGTTTAAAACCCCGGAACATCACCCAAAACCTAACAAAGGGGAACAGATGCCCAATCAACTCCCCAAAAGGGGGATAACCCCAAACGTTACCCCCTCAGCAGCACTAAAATACCGGGGGGACGACCCACTTGCAAATCTGTCAAACCCCGGGCCGGACATTCCCCCCCCAAACCCTGGCCCCCCACCCCCAATACCCGCCGGCTGGGGGCCCCCCCTTTGGAACCGCTCTCCGCAAACCCCGCCGCTCCGCCCCCCAGGCACAACGAGGGCCAAAAACCCAACACCAACGCCCCCGGGAGCTAAAAACAAAACAAAAAATAAAAAAAACCCCCGAATAACAACAAAAAAAACCCCAAGAAAAAAAAACCCGGGTTGGGCTAACTTAAAAAACCCCCGGGTATCCCCCCGGGAAACCCCCCCGCCAAAAAACTCCCCCACTAATCCAACCAGTGTGAGATATTAACCAACCCCCCGGGTCCATCCCCTATCCTCACCATCCCCCCGCCCCCGCTGGCCCCCTCCTTCTGCCCCAACCCTAAAAGTTTTGGACAAATTCCGGGGGGTCCAACCCAGCCCCCACACAGCCCCAAAACTGCCAAAACCCCTGGAAGGGGACAAAAATCCCCATGCGTCCAACAGGGGCCACCGCCCCCCAAACCCCTCCCCTTTTTTAAGCCATAAACTCTAAGGGGGAACATCAACGAGCCCTGGGCCGCCCCCCAGCCGGCCCTCCGTTCCCCCCCCCTCTGGTCAGTTTTTGTCTCCGATCCAAAAATCCCAAAACCCCCCTCAACCGTCCACAATCCCTACCCAACAAAAACCCACCACTCCCCAAAACGGCATCCCCTTCACCGGTACCCCCCCCCAAAAAAAAGGCCAAAACGAAAACCCACCCAAAACGGGGAAAACCCCCAAAATGCAGGGGAACACACCAAAAAGTCACAACCCCCCCAAAAATTCCGCAATCGAAAAATGATCGGGCCCTTTACTATCGGCCACCGCCCCGCCCCCCCCCTTCCCCCTCAACCTTGGTGATAAAAAACCGGACATAATCCCTCAAACCCCCCCAAAACAAAACAAATGCCAAACCCGAAAAAAACATAACCCTAAACCAAAACCCCCCCTTTTCAACCGGAAAGGAAATCCCCCAGGAACAGGCCTTCCAGGGGTTGCCTTCCGGACCAACCCACCCCGGCCCCCCAACCCCATGCTCCCACAACCCCCAAAAAGGCCTGATATGCCCCCAAACCCCCCCCCGCTGCATGCCCAAACAATGTCCGCTGTCAGACCACTTCCACAAATCCGGGGAAGGGGGTTGGGGGTCCGCTTGTCCGCCCCCGGCGGACCCGGGTCCGGGCGTCCCACTGAAAAACGAGAAAGGAATCCCAAATTTTTTTTGAATCCCCCGGAACAGAACCGCCACCCCCCAACATTCTTTCCAAACCCCGCAAAAAAAGTTTTCCTAACAAATAAACCCCCCGGGGGGAAAACCCGATTTAGTTAATGGTTTTCCCCCCAACTGGGGTGCCCAAAATAAAACGCCCCTTTTCCGATTTTCTATTTTTCTGACCCATAAAAAAAACTCCCCCCAACAAGGGGGAACAACTCCAAAAGTCCCAAAATTCCAAAACCAAAACCCCTCGGTCACCCCCCTCTCGGGCCCCCCCCTTACACCCCACCCCGCGAAAACGCTTCAAAACCCAAACACCCCCCAAAACATCCATTTAAAATCCCCAAACCTCTCCCATTGGACACTACCGCTCCAAAATAAACACCACCTTTATACTTCTAAAAAACCCCCCCAAAACCCTCAATTTTTCCTTCAACTCCTTTAAAGGGGTTTAAGGAAGTAAAGGGGAGCTCGGCCCCCGGATTAGCTGCTCCCAAACCCTTTCCGAAAAACACCGACCCATCGGGATTTTTTAAAACAAGCAAAATTAAAACTTCCCTAATAAAGACCAACTCTCGTAACCCCTCAGGTCCCCAAACTTATCTTCTGGCAAAGCACTCCTTTGCAAGGGAATCATACAAACCCCCAAAAAACTGGGGAACGTACTGTAAAACCTTTTTCGGGCCTTAAACCCCAACCCCCCAACCTGTTGCGACCACTCATGGCCCCCAATGCCACCGAAAAAAAATCCCACTCTGCCCCCCAACAAAAAAAAGGGTCATCCAAATAAGGGATCACTGACAAAACCCGGAAAAAATCCCCACCACCCACCCCAAAAAACAACTAAACTTCCCCAAATTTACGAACGGGAATAAAAGGGCCCTTTGGCAGACCCGGACCCCTTTAAAAAACCCCCTTCCCAAAAACAACCCAGCAAAACCTGTCCGAGTGAACCGGTAGAAAACAAAACGCCGACCAATGTCGGTTTTTTGGGCCAAAAACCCCCAAACCCCCCCCTTTAAATCCCAAAACCCCAAACCAAAACCCCTTTTCCCATAAAAACCCGGGGAACCCCATCATTGACCGAACGCCCCCTTGGGGAAGGGAAACGGGTGATAAATCGCCGAAATTTTGGGCGGGCTCCTTCTTGGGCCACCACCCCCAGTGGGGGGAAAAAATTTAAGCCCCTGGCAACGGAAAGAGCTGAAAAGGGCCCCCCGGCCAATCCAACTGGGCGCCCACTTTTTTCCCAACTTTCGGGTTCCATCCGGATGAACCAAAGCCCCCGGGAAAATTTTTTGGTGGTGAAAGGCCTGGGCCCCGGGAGCGGGGTTCCGAAAACCACACAAAAACCTTTTTTCCCCCCTAAAAAAACTGGCCTCCCCCTGTTTGGGAAATTTTTTAGAATACGCCCCCATCGGGGCCATTTTTTCCCGGGCGTTCCCCCCCCGGGGGATTTTTGGTTTCCCCTTCCCCCTTTTTCCCCTTTTTTCGCGGGCATCTTGGGGCTCCATGAGGGGCCCGGGCACTCACCCCGGGCAACTGTGTTAAATTTACAATTGCTTCCAACCCACACTGCCCCTCATTGAACACCCAAAAATTTCCCGCCTTGTTCCCCCCCCCTGCCCCGAACGAACGGTTTCCCATCCGCGGGCCGGCCCCCCCCGGCCCTCCATAAAAGGGACTGCCCAAACCGAGCCCAGGGCCATCCCCCACCCAGAGGCCAAGCCTTTTCGGGTCCCCTTTTGGGACGGGCGGATTGCCTTTTTTGACGAATTTGTTGTCTTTACCTCAACACGCCTGCCCGCCATAGCCCCAAGGGCCGGCCCCCAATGAAAATTCAAAATAACAAAAAAGGGCCCCGAGCTTTCCCTCCGGTCCTTTTCTCCCGAGACTGCCAAAATGCAAAAGGGGCCGGAAACCCAATTTGCAAATTTGTTTTGGGAAAAATCATGCCACCGACGTTTTTCCTCCTCCTCTTTCTTCTCTCGTCTTCTTTCCCTTTCCAAATTAAATTTTCCTGGCACCCAAAAAAAATTATCCCCAAAAATTTCTTTCCTCCCAAAATCTTCCCTTAAAATCCTTTTTCCCTTTTTCCCCCCCATGGGACCCTCGAAGCATACATACACCCCCCCTTTTGTTATTCCCCAACCGCAGGGAATCCCCCGATCCCCCGGGGTTTGTGGGGGGATACCGTTACGCCCGTGTTTTTGCCCCGCCCCAAAACCCCCCTGCCTGCAAGGGGGCCCCCCCAAAAAAAACCCCTCCCCCCCCCAAGGGGCCAAATTGAAGGCCCCCGGGCCGCCCCCAACCAAAGGCCCCCCGGGCCGCCCCTAAAGGGAAAAAGGGGCCAAACCCAAATCCCGGAACCCCCCCTCCCGGGGCCCCCTGCCAACCCGCTACCCCAACTCCCCCCCCCTGGGCCCGGGGGGCCCCCCGCCCTGGTCCCCCCAAACCTGCATGTAGGCCAAAAAAGAGGGACAAAACAAGAAACCAAACTCACCAACGGCCGGGTTGCTGTAACCCCCCAAGGCATCCATGGTTCCTAAGAACCTCCGATCCCTAAAGCCCCCAAACCGGACCCCCGGGGGGAAAAACATTACGAGGGAGGGGCCACCCCCCTCCCTGAACCCACCGATCCCTTCGCACGGAACCCTGTGGGGGACGCCCCCGGGGGGTTTAATGTCTGCTGCCCACCGTAGAGGGGTTCCCGGGGGGGCCGGGGGAATGCTGTTTTGCTAAAGGACCCGTCACGGGCCCCGAAACTCCCAGCGACCGCGTTGCCCTCGACCGCCCCGGTTTGGCAGTTCCCCCGCCCGGGAACACCCGCCAATGGGACTGCCATCACCAAAGGGTTTACCCCCGGGGAAAAGCCCCCCCGAAAGGAAACCGATCATAAACTATCAGGGCCCTGCTGTGCCTGAAAGGACCGGTTTGGGGGCCCTGTGGGGATTCCCCCAGCCCGGGGGCACTGATTTTAGCCGTGGACCGCCCCGGGCCCGGGGGTTCCCAAGGGGGTTTCCTGCGGCGTCCCCGGGGTAAAAAAGTATATGTCAGGGCAAAGGCGACAGGCGGGCCGTGCCCTGCCCGCGGGAGGGGGGGAGGAGAGGGGGGGAAGAAAGCCACTACAGACCCCCTCCCTCCCCCTTCCCAAGGACCCCCCAAAGGCCCCGGGGGGTGGCCACCCATGCCCCACGATTTCCCTGCTGCCCTCCTCATCTCCTCCACACTCCTCATGGACCCCATCACTTTCCCTCGGGGGAACAAGCGCAGCAGGCCTTCCTGTTTCCCTCCCCGCCGGAAACTTCGATCCCCTTTTCCGGCGGGGCGGGGTTTTAAATACCCTAAACAGTGGGGGGGCCCGGTGCGTGGGTCCCCCTGCCCCGGTCCCCCTTTTTTCCCCCCCCCCCTTTTCTTAAAAATGAAAAAAATTTTATTAACATAAACCCCATTTGTCTGTTTCATACCATTCTTTGGGGGTTCCAAAACTGTCTTTTAAAAACTCTTGCCCCCCCTTTGGGTTTCTTTTTTAGGGGTGGCTCCCCAACTAATATTGGGCCCTCTCTTGCCCCTTTATACCCCAACAATACCCTCCCCCTTTAAAAGGGCATGGGGTTTTTTCCACATTGCTTTTTCACAATGGTGCTATTTGTCCACTCACAATATGCACTCACTACTGCAGCATGCAAACAGTTAACAAATACAGCTACAACGTGTAGGTCCAGAGATACTGTGATCCTTGGCTCCAAAGTCATTAACCCCTTACCGCCGGAGCCAGTTTTGGCCTTCCTGACAGAGCACAATTTTCAAAATGTGTCACTTTATGTAAGAATAACTTTTTAATGCTTTTACCTATCCATGTGATTCAGAGATAGTTTTCTCATGACATATTATGTTTTAAGATAGTAAGAAATTTTGGTCCAAATAATACTTCTTTATGTGTGAAAAATTTCAAAATATCGTGAAAAATTAGAAAAATTTATCATTTTCAAACTTCAAAAATTTCTCCGTCTAAGACAGATAGTAATACTACACAAAATAGTATATAAATAGCATATACCATATGTCTTCTGTATGTTGGCATAATTTTTTTTAATTTACTTAATTTTTTTAGGAAGTTAGGGGGCTTATAAATATGATAGCAATTTTTCAACTTTTCAAGAAAATTACAAACACAGATTTTTTTAGGGTCCACTTCAGTTCACATGTAGAATGGAGGGGCCTATATGTTAAAACCCCACCCTTTAAGGTATTTAAAACAGCACTTAGAAAGTCTATTAGGTGTTTTACAGGAATTAAAGAAAAGTGGCGGTAAAATTTCAAAATTTTATTTTTTTTGCCAATTTTCAATTTTAATCTATTTTTTTATGGAATTTAGTTAGGGGTACAAAAAAAAACAACTCAATGTAAGTTCCCTGTATCGTTGTTTTGAAATATATTAAGGGCCCTAGTTTGTTATTTGATAACCCGGGCCCTCGAATAAAGGAGCACCTATGGTTTTTTGGACATCATTTTATTAGATTTTTATAGGCAACATATCAGGTTTCCTGACCCTAAGGGTGCTAAAAAAAAAAAAAAAAAAAACTGAAAGGCCCCTTTATGGAAACTACACCCCTCAATGAATTCACTGGGGGTATCGTGCCTTTTTTGACCCAAGGTTTTCAAGAACTTTCTGGAATCGGTTTGAAAATAAAAAATGAAATTTTTTCCAGAAAATTGCATAAAAAACTAAAATTTTTTCTTTTTCACAAAAAAAGAGGGGAAAAAGCCCCCAAAACAGTTGCCCAATTTCTTCCAAGTAAGGCAATACCCCATAGTGGTCAAAAAAAAATAAAGGGGCACGTGGGGGAGTATTGAGGGGACGGAGCGCTATTTGGCTTTGGGGGTGCAAAATAAGCTGGATTGGCTGGGGTCCCTCATGTTGCATTTGTAGACCCCCCCCAAGTTTGAAAGGGGAAAAAAACCCAAATTTACCCCCCTTTTGGGAAAATACACCCCCCAATAAATTCATTTGGGGTAAGGTGCCTTTTGACCGCACGGTTTTTTCACGAACTTTTTGGAATTCCCGGTTGTAAAAATGAAAAATGAACATTTTTTAGAAAATTGCCTTTTTAAAATGAAATTTTTCATTTTCCAAAAAAAGTAAAGGAAAAAAGCACCCCCAAAAAGTTGCCCCAAATTTTTTTCCGAGTAAAGGAATACCCCCGGGGGTCATAAAACTATACGGGGAGGGTGAGCTTAGAAGGGAAGGCGCTTTTGGCTTTGGGAGTGCAAAATAAGCTGGATTGGCTGGGCCCCTCATGGGGTTCTTTGTAGACCCTCCAAATTCCAGAACGGGGAAAAAAAACCCCAAATTGACCCCCTTTTGGAAACTCACCCCCCAATGTATTCATCTAGGGGTAAGTTGCATTTTTGGGCCCCAGGGGGATTTTTTATAGATAATGCATTTAGAGGTATAATGTGAAAAACACAATTACCCCTATTATCCTACCTTTTAACAAAAAAAACGCGACACCTTTGGGTAAAAATTGAAAAAACAATTCCCAATTTTTCTCCCGTTCCCGTTTTAGGGACACCCCACATGTCACCCGAATTTGGTGCCCCCTGAAACCCCATGGGTTAGACATAGCAATTATCCTGAAGCCTATTTTGTGAAATACACACGCCCTGACAATTGAACATGCTGTGATGTGAACAAAAATTATAAAACACCAAAAATGCCCCCTTTTAGAACGACACCTCTCAAGGGAAAATTTTAAGGGGTGTAAATTTAAATTTTTAACAGACGGGGTGTTTCATAAAGGTAATTACAGACTTTTTTATGCTTAGAAAAGGGAAAAAATGAAATGACGTTTATGCATTAAATTTGCATCTAAATGCCCTAACAGCGCACGCCCTTTCTCAAAATTGAGAAAAACGATTCCCAATTTTTCTGCCCAAAAAGTCCCCCGTTCTAGTGACCCCACTGTCACCTAGAATTTGGCTGCCCCCTGAAACACTCCATGGGGCAACATAGCAATTTGCGCATACAGGGGGGGGGGGGGGGGGGGGGGTTTTTTTTTTTTTCTGAAATACACAGCATGTCCTGCAATTTTAAAATGCTGTGATGTGAACAAAAAATTTTAAAACACCCAAAAGTGACCCCATTTTAGAACGTACACCCCCCCAAGGGAAAATTTTAAGGGGGTAAATTTAAATTTTTTAAAAAAAACAGGTGTTTCAGAAAAAAAATTTTACAATATTGTGTGTTTCAAAGGGGAAAAAGCAAATGCATTTTTCCGGATTGCCATGTTCCCCACAATAAAACCTATGAAAGATTTTTGGGGCGACATGAAAGAACGGGGTTTTCGGCTGTTTTTTTGGGGATAAACTGCGCCTCCCCGGGCCCCAATCCCCCCGTCAGACGCAGGGATGCGTGTTAGGCGCAGCGTTCGTCCCTTTCAGCTGCGCCCCGCATGAAGGGGCGGGCAATGGGCGCGGTGTGGGCGTGGTGTAGATGTTCCGGGGCGGGACGCGGCGCGCTCGAAAACCCCGAGGCATGTACGATGGCGGCTCGCCAAAGCGCAGCGCAATGCAGTGCTCGGCAGCTCAGACAGGCAGACCTAGTTTCTTTTGGTCTAAATGCTCCGGCGGCGGCAAAGTGAAGCAAGAACGGAACATGCGAGGAAGCATACAGAAGATCGCAAGAGAAATCTAGGCGCTCTGCTCCGTGCAGCATGGAGTATGATTCCAAAAAATCGCCTTTATAAAGGCGGAAAACATTATCAGAAAAGAGTTCAAACCTCAAAATCAAAAAATAATTAAAAAAATCACTTTCCAAAAATCTAGAATGGCGCAATATCAGGAATTAGGATATTGGAAATTGCCGGGAAATACAGTAATTCAAATTCTGAAAGCTATTCTCATTGGTCGGCAGAGACCGGCCAATCAGAATAGGAGCGACAGTGAACCATTAAAACCTATGGAGAACTATTCACCAGTCAGAATTAAAGGAGTGACATGTCAAAATACAGTAAAGAGCTGATTGGCTGAGCTAGCGGGGGCTTGGCTATCTCGGCCAATCAGAATAGGAGCGACAGGGACCCATTATAGCCTATGGAGAAGTTTCAACCAATCAAAACCAAAGGCGGGACAGTTCAAAATACAGTAAAAATGCTGAAAAGAGCTGACAGGCTGAGCTAGCGGTGGCTTAGCTATCCCAGCCAATCAGAGCGCGAGCTACTTCTCCCATTGTAGTCTATGGAGAGATGGGCACAATGCAATCTCGGCTCTCAGCGCCGTGCGGCATGGAATATGAATAAAAAAAACATTTTTATTAGTTGTAAAATATCCTCTGAAAAAGAGCTGAAACTTTCTATAAACATAAATCAATTAAATCCCGAACAACGCTACATCGGGAATTGCAATAGAGAGAATTGCCGGGAAATACAGTAATTCAAAATCTGTCAGCTATTCTCATTGGTCGGCATAAACCAGCCTATCAGAATAGGAGCGACAAAGACCCATTATAAGCTATGGAGGAGAATTGACCAATGAGAATAGGAGCGACAAAGACCCATTATAAGCTATGGAGGAGAATTGACCAATCAGAATAGGAGCGACAAAGACCCATTATATCTAGAGATGGGCGAATTTCCAGAAAATCGTTTCGTTCACTTCGCCGAATTTCTCGGCAAGAAATAACTTCGTTCCGAATTACTTCGGCACAAATCACGTTAAAAAAAACAGCTATTTCCAGAACTTGTGCCAGCTTAAATACAAAGGGGGCTTGGTTTGGCTTCATACAATGTTTGTTTATATGACATGCATGTGACTGCCGCCGCTCAAAAAATGCTTCACTATAAAATTCCCCGGGCACTTAAGAGGCAAAACTGCCAAAAAACTGAAAGGGGAAAAGTTCCGATAAAGTCAGCCAGAAAAGCGGGAAAAAAAAAAGTGAAGCTAGGGGGCAACAAAAGGACTGATTTGGGGGTGACGGCGCTAAACCACAGCAGCATGAGGTCAGACAGTGCACAAGACATTCTGGGGTGGCAAACAGAAAAAAGGTCACAGAGTGGCCCAAAGACCAGTGTTAGGGCACGGCTCAGCCACAGCAGCAGCATGAGGTCAGACAGTGGGAAATAACCGGGGGGAGGACGGCAGCAGCATGAGGGCAGAAGTGGGACAAAAGACACATGTGCGGGGACGGCAGCAGCCACGCAGCAGCATGAGGCAGACAGTGGCCAATCAATTCTGGAGGTGGGAAAAACAGGAGTAGGCCACAGAGTGGTACAAGAACAGTGTGTAAGTCCCCAGCAGGGGACCACAGCAGCAGATGAGGTTAGACAGTGGCACAATGAGACAGTGTGTAGGTCACCAGAGCCCCAGCAGCAGCATGAGGGCAGACAGTGGCACAATGACACGTGTGTAGGTCACGACAGCAGCAGCATGAGGTCAGGGGGTGCACAATGACACTGGAGGTGGCAAAAAAAAAGGAGTAGGATACAGGTGGGACAATGACACAGGGTAGGTCACAGCAGCACCCACAGCGCAGCATGAGGTCAGACAGTGGCGCAAGCACAGTGTGGAGGGGGTGGCAATACCAGTCCTGGTAAAGGGTTGTTGGCAGATGGAGAAAATGTCTCAATGTGGGCATCAGGCGGGGGCGGAAACAGAATATGGCGGGGCAGGAGTTTAACCCAGACTCATTTCTCACAGTTTGGGTGAGGCTCTGGTAAGAGTTGCGCCAAGGCATTTGGTGTGGGGAATCCTGGAAATCCACCCCCCGATCCTCTTGACAAAGGTCAGTCGTTTCCCATTTCCCGTGGACAAGCGGGTTTCCTTGGGGGTAACGATGGCCCCCGCCCCACTGAACACCCCCTCTGTGCCCCACTCTGGCCGGGGGAGGACAGCTTTTCCCGCAAATCGGCAAGTTGCGGCCACACATCCAGTTTTGGGTGCCCAAATAGTCCCCGCGGATCTTCTAACTGGGGGGGGCAGAGGCTTTCCAATAGGCCACCACCTGTTGGTTCGGGGCGCTCCAGGTCCCTCCGGCTGGCGACTACCCTCCTCACTAGGCAGGTGAAGGAAACTGATCACATGACCCCAGATTTGGGTTATTTGGTGTGGAGTGGTACTGCCCAACCCCCCACCTTCCCTCAGCACCCGGGGCAGTGAACTAGCCTGAGGAACCCCCCGGTAGACCTGTAGGGGGGGGACGATGCCGCCATAGGCAGGGGCCCAATGATTACGGAGGTTTTCCCTATAGTATTTGAGTTTGTCCCCCCTAAATAGGGGGGGAAAAAGGCTCCCATTTTGGCCCGGTACGAGGGTCAATAGGGGGGGAAGCCAGAAGTCATCCCTCTGGGTTGCTAGATTGGGTGTCAAAAACCCAGGCAAAAAAAGCATCTGGGGGCCATCTGCCCAATTACTCCAAAGGGGGCCCTGTCTCCATTCCACTGTAACTGCCACGGTGCTGGGGGTCATCTGCCTCATCTTCCTCACTCCATCCACCCCTCCAGTGCTCCTGCTCCCCCTCTCTTGTCCACTCTTTTTCCCCAACAAAGCTTCGCTCCAATGTCCCCTACTCCTCCTCCCCCTCCATTTCACCCCCCACCGGACCCCATGTGGCCCGGATTTATCGCCACGTCTCCATTCCCCCGCCCAGAAGATTTTCACTCTGTTCCAGGACAGAAGCAGTGGAATACGTTTTTCATCCCGTAGTCCTGGGACTGACAAATAACTCGCCCCTCGAATGGGCCCCAACAAACGGCAGGTGTCCGATGAGCTGCCACTGGCTGACATCAAAAATTAACAGGGGGGGACTTCTGTCTGCCGGATCTAAAAAATCGTTAATGGCCTTTCTCTGTTCATACGTCGGTCCAACATTGCGGCTGAAATTCCAAAAGGGTGGAAACACGCATATCAGAGTTGGGTTGGGGAGGGCGTTCTGACGCTGCAACTCGAGGAGGGGGGTTCCCGGGTTTGTACGAATGGAAAAGTGCGCAAGTTTCCTGGCCATTTTCAAATTTCGAGATCGGGGGAAACTTCAGGAACCTTTTCACAACCAGATTGAACACATGGCCATGCAGGGCGGGAGGCCTCCCTCCTGGTGCAGGGGACACCATGTTCTCCCATTGTCCGTCACCATGGTTTCCCATTTGAGTTGGGGGCGGAGAAAAAACCAAATCGATTTCTGTGATGACGCGGAGCGTTCCTCCCCTGTGTGCTTCATTCGTGAGGCAACCCGGTGTAGAACCGTGACACCACTGTGGGCCCCACACTGGGTATGATGGGGCAGTATTTTGGAGGTGGAGGGGGTGGTGGGGGAGGAGGAGAGCGGAATTGGGCAGGAGCCCATTTTTACAAGTGGAGGAGAAAACAGCGTCTCCGTCCAAGTTTTTTGGTGTCCGGCGGAAGCCATTCACCAGTGGGCCGTAAAAGACATTCTGGCCCTGACCGTAGTTACAGCTCCAACGTCCGCGCACCATGCACCTTGGAAAAACCCATAAGCTCAAGGGGTGACCCCCCCTTTTTCCTTTTTG